>BJFM01000372.1:322248-343158 GCA_016586285.1 Arothron firmamentum
GGGGGGGGGGGGGGGAGGAGAGCGTCTGTAATGGTCAGGTGGTGACATTTCATCTGTATCAGTCGTGGAATGTTCAGTGAAGGGGTCACCGAGCGGACGGGGCGCCTGAAAGCGACCTAGCTAACAAACGGATCGGACGAAAGCGGCCGAAAGCTCCCTCTCCCCAACCATACCAATTATCTCATGATAGCAAGGGGGGGTGGGGGGGCATCTGGCTGGGAAATCATGCACCCAGTGAGCAGATGTTCATCCAAACGGTAGCGGAACTTCCTGTCCCTCAGTGTGGCCTCTAGTGTTGGGGGGGTTGCAGAGCGGTGTCATGTGTACGACCCCACCTGGACACGAGCTCAGGTTGTTCTCGCCCGGTTGGGAGAACCAGAACCAGCGTTTGATACCAGCTCCAAACGGCTTGACTGTGTTGAAACGAGGCGAACCGGCGATGCGCTTTCTCCGGAGACGTGACGCCGGCAGGGATGTTAAAGGCAAAAAAAAAAAACCCCAAAAAAACAAAACCCCAAAAAAAACAACCAAAAAACCCACGAAGCCAGAGCGAGCCATGGGAGTCTGCGCCTCAGCGTGTTCTCATCCCACGTTGTTAACAACCAGCAGATGCTTTTCGCTGAAACTCAACAATCGTTTCTTGCTCCAGGGGTTCCAAAACAAACGGGAGCCGCAGCCTCTCGGTACAAATGAGCCTGCTCGGTTTGCCGGCACGGACACCTGTGAGACGCAGCTTACCTGTATTTAAAATGCCGCAGATCAAAAAGTAGCAGATTTAGGAGAAGAATCAAATCTGTGGTTGGAGGGATTTAAGATAATAACTCTGACTTTGGGGACATTCACGAGCTGTTTGTTTTAGAAGGATTTCATCGCGCGCTCATTCACACCTGCACAGCCTCCGCGGCTCGGCGCTTCTGCAAGTGTCGTGCGTTGCGCGGCGGGAGTATTTGGGGATGATTAATTGCTCTGTCTCGCCGATGCTCGGCCCAAAACAGCAGGACCCACTGCATATGTAAATACAGGCGGTCTCAGCACAGCAATCTAGAGCAGGGTTAACAAAGAGAGGCCTCGAAGAAGCAAAACCCAACCAGAAAATCAATTATCCCCTCTGAAAACGACTGACGTTGCTCACATTTGGCTTTTTTCCCCCCTCTTCTTCTAAACCAAATACATATTTTCAGGGTTGTTACATTAGCCAGAATGGGCAGCCGTTCAAACCATCGAAACCAGCTTGGTTCGATATTTCAGGGTCCCTGTGGATCTCCAGTCCAAGGGCCAGATTAGCACCACTCGCACGTCAGCTGACGTCACAACCACATTTCTGAAGACTCTGAGCTGCACGTTCAGTCACGTGGGCTAAACTGTGGCTTGTGCTGAGGTGGACGGTGAGTCAGGTGACGCGCAGGCGGAGCTAATCTGCTAAAGATGACATCATAAAGGCACAAATGAAGCCTTCCATATCAACGACAGACGTTTGACTTTGATGAAGAGGAGCCTCCAAAAACAATCGGACATCTGATTATTGATCCACTGGATGCTTTACCGCAGAAGAAGAGCATTTGAATGCGATGAATGTGTAATCACAGAAATGAACCAGAATTCTGACATCTTTGGTACTTAAATATAAAAGATGACACTATCTGAACAAGCATGCAGGAAGAAAATCCTTCAAAATAAAATGCACTCAGCTTGAGCAATATTAGACATTAGATCTGAATCCTTTGTGTGTATCAAAAAGCTTTTTTTTTTTTTTTTTTTTTTTTAGAGAAATGTATCAGTATGTAACTATTTTGAGGGTGTTTCCCAGGCTACAGGCGTGTGTTTGAGGAAGGGTTGGTGTGTTTTAAGCTGGACAGGAGGAGGGGAAAAAAACTGTCAAAACCCAGTGCAGGGGAATTTAGGCAATTGAGGAAATTCCTATTTTTCTGAGAGCCACAAGAGTTTCAGAGCAAAGAAAGGTTGTATATTTAGTTAGAATCGACAGGGTGGTTGAAACAAACGATTATTGCCCAAAGAGCGTCGCTCACATTCAGCCGCAGACAAAAGCTGGAAATGAAATAACTTCCTTTGCGAGGGAAAACACTGCGGCTCTTGACAGAATAATAGCGGCTGAGTAGATGGAGAAGGACGCGCAGCATTAGCTCTGAAACACAGGAAACGATTGTGGCGCTACAAGCGAACAGACACACGCCAGCAGCCAGCGCGGGCTCCGTGCAACCATGGAGTCATTTTCAGTGTAATTTTGAAAGGATTCAATCAGTTTAAAAGTGATTTACGGGAAAAACGACAGTGGAATGTGAAAGCAATCAGCGCGCTCTTGTAGCTCCTGTTGGGAACCGAACTAAAACACACAGGTTGACAGATTCTGAGGTTGCTTCTGAGCAGAAATGAGACCTTTGTACATAAACTTCATGGCATGACGGCCTGGTCTGTCTATCGAAGGCTAACGCAGCACCCGCGCGCTTGAACGTAACCCCGCAGCGTTTGATTCAGAGCGGCCTTCTCCACGAAGACCAGGTCAAAAAAAAAAACAAAAAAAAAAAAACATCCCAAAAAACAGATTAAACGAACCCTTGAGGAGCTATTACATATATTTTTCTATCCAGTCTGACCGGCTGCTTCCAGTGTCGCTGTGGGAAGTCGGGTGGGAACGCCGACGCGGACAATGTTATCACGCTTTATGAAAGGCATCAACATATAAGGTCAAATGTCACGCGGTCTGTTCCAGTTTTAGTGTAAACAGGCCCTTCTGACGGCTCCTCGCTGATTCTTTCACACTTGGCATGGAATTCCATCAGCAGCCACTGTGTGTGTGTGTGTGTGTGTGTATGTGTGTGTGATGCTTGACCTGCGCAGGTTATCACTGCTCCGTACCTGCTTTTCCTCTTCCCCTCCATCAATTGTCTTTTAATCTCTCACTTTCGCTTTCAATGGTGAGAAAGTGTAACCGGTCCTGACCCGGGCTTGACTTCTCTGTTCTCACACAAGTAAGGGCGGCTTTTAATGCTGGTGTCCAGACCTGGTTGGCGCGCCGGGCAGCGCTAACCAGCAGCGCGGGTCGCTAACCGGGAAGCGTTTGAACACACATCCGTCTGGTCGGAGTCATGTGACCAGCTTTGAACAGCCGGCCTGCTTTTGGTGGGTGACTTCACTGTAATTTAGGATTGTAGGAGAATAAAAAAAAATGTGTCAGATGGTCTTCCAAAGCTGATTCCACACCAGGTCACCTGAGACAGCGGCGAGGCTGCTGCTGTCTGAGGTGAAACAGGCAGACATTAGCTGGTCAAAAGTCTCTGACATTGACATGAACGCTGGTAACGAAGCTGAACGCGAAGCCGTTATGGGCCTCTAATTCACGTGTTTGTCTGTTTTTAGCTCGGAGGTATAGATTCAACTCTTCAAAACAGCTGCTCCAGGGCGCCTCATTACCGACCTCTGGCTCTGACGTCACCGCCGCCGAGCCCAAGCTTTACCTTCAGTCATCCGGTCCGGGCTGATTGTGTCTCTTCACCCCAGGGTGCGGGGGGAGGGAGGGAGGGAGGGAGGCCACCGCAGCCCCGACATTGGCAAAGTGGACCGACCATCTCGCTTTAATTTTGATTTCCAAACAGGATATTTGAGTTAATGAAATCTGCGGAGGACATGGGCCTGAGGGCAGATGTTTTCCACCACTTAGTGACTATTTGCAGCCACGTCGTTAGTTATTTACTATTAACAGCACTATCTATCTATCTATCTATCTATCTATCTATCTATCTATCTATCTATCTATCTATCTATCTATCTATCTATCTATCTATCTATCTATCTATCTATCTATCTATCGTTCTCCATATTTAAGCACACATGTGTGCGTGTTGTTATCAGGCTTGTTTTTTAATCTGTCCTCACCCTTTTCTTCCTCACCCTCCTCCTCCTCCTCTTTCTTTCCCTGCTCCCACTAGGGCAAATCCCTGCACCTACACCGCTGCTTTTATTAAATTCTCCTCAATAAAAAAAGCTCAGACAGGATTTATTAGGTACTCAGTGCCGACGTTTAGTATTTCCCTCCGTTATTAACTGAAAATCAATAGATAGCAAAGAAAATGGAAGTCATACAAGTGTTGTCGCCTTTATATTATGTTGGCTGTCGGGTTAGATTCACGGCGGGGGGGCTCCGGCGTCTGCGAGGTGGATTTTCCGCTTACATTGCAGGAGCTAAAGTGGAAGTTATTCATTAGCGTCCGCCAGCGGTCAGATACATTTCCAGGCCCTTCCAGGCATCAGTCTTGGTGAGACTCAAGCGCGGTGAAAAAGGATGCTGATGTACCCTGATAGAGATGTCAGCCGCAACACACAGTTTGCTGGATTTATGATTATTTTGTTCTGAAGACCTTTTCCAACACCGTCAGGGAGGCTGTACCCTTGGAATATAAGCTGGGATGGCGCCGCGCTTAACCTTGTTCCCGCTCTAATACCTGTCATTCATTACTTCCTCACGTCATTCCTTTTCTTAGCACAACAGCCCCCTTCGCTCCACGCTCAGAGGAGAATCCTGCTCGTATCCCAGCCGCTGGGGTTCTGCCTCAGCCCGGTGACGGTGTCGCTGCTTGGGTCTGAACGTGAAGGTCGGCCCGGCCAGCGTCTTGCCGGGGAGCGACTTTGACCAAATTTTCCTCTTTTCTTCTGCAAAAAGGCCAGATAGAGGGAGGGATGAGAGAGCTTAGCCGCAGGGCTAATTGAATCACTGCCCAGACCTCCACGGCCGTAATGTAAATATTCCATCACCAGGATCCACCAAACCAGGAGTAATTACTTAAGGCTTTCCGTCACATCTCCCAAGTCTTTTCTCTCTCTTTTTTTTATAATCCAAAGAGCTTTTTAACATTAGCACTCTCTTTCTGACAAATTAAATGAAATTTCATTACTCCGGCCGCCCTAATGGCGTGGGACGATCAGCTGTTGTGTGCCAGGCCTCTCCTCGCTCTCCGCCTCGGCAGATTAATCAAATCGTCAGCCTTGCAGTCAAACTGAGTGGAGCATCGATCCGCAGGTCCGTGTTCGTCTGCGCTCCGTCCGTGCACGCAAACGCTCGCGCCAAAGTGAGAGAAACTCTTTTCTATCGATCTCCATATGCTAAACACACAGTCGGTGGCTCGCCGGTATTCAAGCGGCCACATTCTCCTTTTTTGTGCCGCCAGACGTCACAGTTGACGTGGAAACCTCCGCTGATGTCGCATAACGGGCCGTTTGCATATCCGTGCATGGCCAGTACAGTGCACGAGAGGAGCGCACGCTCATAAACGGCTCCCACAGACTCGGTTTAAGCAGCCATTACGGGTGATATTTAACACCTTGGCTCGGGTTTGCGAGGGTTAAGCTGCTTGACCTCTGACCTCTGGGGGGTGAGGTCTTGGCAAAGTGGCCCTCCGCCACCCTCCGGCCCTTCAGGGACTTTCAATCCAATTGCTGCCTTCGAGTGGATGCAGATCTCAAGGTTACACCTGAGTGTTCAAGGGCAGGTCCAAGTGTAATCGGCACTTAGATCATAGATTAATCTTATTTGCTATCTATTAGGCTTGATTCTTGCCTCCTTCCCTCTCCCCCCAAAGCCAGGATTACCGTGATAGTTTAAGATAATGGATTCCTATGGAGGAGGAGGTCAGCAAGCGTTCTTGTTTCAGAACCTGCAGATAATATGATTAATCTAAAAGCCTCTTTCAATATAGGTCCTACCTTCACAAACCTAATTGGCAAAAAGGTATAAAATAAACGTGAAATGTTTTCTCCTGGGTCTTTTATTAATTACAATTTTATTGTCTCGCCACGCTGAGGGGACAGAAAATAGAATTTGTATCTACTTAATTCACCGATTTATCGAGGGAAGATGCTTGCATAGGTTATTTTTTATTTTTTTTATTTTTTTTTTGGTCCCGTGATGCATAAATGGAGTTTAATAAATATGATTTGGGTAATCTCATAGTCTTCATCTTCCAACCTTTAGACCGTCGTCTACGTTTCACTGACGCATGCCGCAACATATCGATGCTGATGAGACCATTTCATATAACATAATTGACATTTCAGCTGGACCTTTTAACATAAATGCTGACGATTTACCAAAATGTACAATTAACATTTAAAAAAGCGGATCGAGCGTTGGCGTCGGTGTGTGGCAATTCCACGACAAAGAAAAATAAGGTTACATGTATGTCGCTAAATACGATCTCATTAACTCATTTTGATTCAAAATCCCCCCCCCCCCCCGGTGCTGAGTTCTGATAACAGATAACAGAAACTGATAAAATATATCCAAACGTGGCGGCTTTTGCCGATAACCTCTGAAGACACGTGGCTTATCTTGTCCAGTCATCGGCAACTGCATATTTATCACAAAGCCCAGACCTCTGCTCCCGCCTGCACGAGTCGGTGGTCCGTCCCCCCAAATAATGACGTTACAAACCTGTAATATTGATTTTTGTTGAAGATGAATTAGGTAGCTTTGTGAAAAGCATTTATTTCATGTTGTAATTGGTCAAAATTTGGCTTATTTCACTCGTAGCTTATCAATAGCTTTTAGCGTAGCTCTCATTAGCGTAACTGCGACTCCTAAATTTTAAAAAAATTTCCAAGATGCGTGATGTGTGTCAGGTTGTATTTTAAAGGAAGTGAAATCAGCCGCTGATGCGACATTTCCTCATCTGTTGGAAAAGCAAGAAAAACTTGTCATTTCTGAGCCCCGGCAGAAAAAAAAACAAAAAAAAAAAACGCTAAAGACTTCATTTAAACGCCAAAGAAGGCCGCCTTGCCACTTGACAACGTCCATTTAGGGGCGTAAAATAGGAAATCAATTACCGAGCCCGAAGAAGAAAAAAGCTGTCTGCTTGTAGTGTGTTCTTATGAAATAGGGACATAACCTTTGGAAAGATAGATTGGGGCCTCATTTCCATTTTCACCTGATACTGTCACACCGCTGTGCTCATTAAAAGCTGTCTGTCACCCCTCGGCTTCGCAAACAGCCCCGCTTTGTTTTCACCATTTATCATAGTCACAGACGTCAGGACAATCAGAATTCCTCACACCTTTCCGTTTTTCAGCCCTGGTTGCCAGGGCAAATATTGTTCCGTGCCTGTAGCCGTACTGTAGCGCTAAGAGCTCATTTAAGAGAGGTAATGGATCTTTTCTTTTACGCAGTATAGACTAAAAAGGCCTGTGTTTCTAAGTGCCGTCGGTTGGGATGTGCAAACCACAGCTTTAAGGGGTTAGCGGTGCCATGGCTAAGGATGCTAGCTCCGAGCATGGAGCTACTTTTATGTGGACAGCGTGCGAACCTGTCCAGGGTCATTTCCCACCGCTCACCTGGCGTCTGGCGTATTTGGCTTCTCTTGCTGGCGAGTAGATTTATAAATTGAGCCTTGATTTTTGAAACGTTCCTGCCTGTAAGTGCATTTTTTTTGTGTGCGTCCCTGTTCCGACCGGCTGGATGCGGACGTAAACCCTGTTAGCTGGCTGGTTTTGGTGTCGTGCTTGTTTAGTGAAGGTCAAACTGGTGACCCCACCAGTGAACACAGATGACTGCATGTTATCGCGCTCCATGATGGGACACTGGACGTCATCGGTTAGTTATGAAATCACGGCTGATGAATTAAGCCAATTATGCGAAAGCAAATGGTGTTCATTGATTCGGGGACGGTAACGGTCCAGCGAGGTTCGGTCGTTGACACACAAGAAACAGTCTGGACCGGATTAAACTCTCACTGCCACGTCTCTAACCTACCGGATTTGTACCAGCAGGACCAGACGTGGTCATTATTGCCACCACCCCCCCACCGCCACCCCCCGCCCCACTATGCAAGGCTTATGTTTTGTGCAGCATAATCATTGCATCATAATGAAGTCGAATATGCTAATGGCTCTAATTGGACTCCTAATAGAGACTGTTTCCCCAGCTTTAAGCTTTTGGGGGGTTTGTGTAATCAGCGCAGACAGTCGCCAGGGGAATGGAGAGGCAACTAGCAATGTCAGGCGAGGGCCCGGGCGGTTCCGGCTGACACTACCCCAATCTTCCAGGACCCATTAAATGGCAGTTTCAACACATTACCAACCATAACATCCTTGAATATCACTGATTTTATTTGCAGTATCAAACATTTCATTTCACGCACCATTAATGGAAAAGTGCTGAGCTTCTAACGCTGCCAAACATTTAGCAACTACCTGGACTTCGAGAACCAATTAACTCCAGCGAGCACATGGCCAATTAAACACACAAATAGGTGAGTCCAGCGTTGGTTACTGCGCTGCTAATTTACTTTAGAATAAACCAAGTCGAGATGGAAACGAATGACCAGTGGAAGAAAGACGAGCGATTCAAGAGTAGAGACATAAGCTAACCCGCAACCGTAAAGCTAATATCTTTCTATCGATTTCATTAGAAAGCAGCGCGCGCACGGACGCTGACCTCCACCACGAGGCGAGGGCAGAGATAGTGCTGTTTCTTTATGTGAATTATGTCACATAACGTCTGGATAATAAACAGCTTTTCATTTCCACGGCTGTATATACGTCAAAGGCCCATGATGAGAACCCGGACCTTTAATTACGTGTAGGATTCGGCTAACTAACCAGCCATGTCACCAATTTACCGTCACACCTGTGTCCACTGAAATTTCCCTCCCTCCCGCTGGGGCGCTGTAATTCACTTTTGTCAGTCATTAAAGTGTTTAATTCACCTTTATTTTTTCCTTTATAGGAAAAACACCTAAAACTGGCAGTGATTAGTATTTACTACAACACAATAATAATTAGCAGTGCAAATGTGGCGCAGTCAACACTAAGATGATCCAAACTATGTTGAAGGCTGCTGTAAATGTGGATCATATTTCCTGTTTAGGCGTACAGTAATACCGAGGCGTCACACTGTTGTAAAACAGCCGCGTTCGGGTCACCCGTGGTGTCACCGCCGCACACCCACGACATCGCCGATGCTGGCGTTTTTGACTGCGAGCTCATTCCAACCCAGATGGTCCCTCTCCCTGGGTGGTCTGGGATTTGCACATTTTATCGCATATTTTCCATCAAAGTTTTGTTGGCTGTCGCTGTTGTGGAACTTTGCGAACCCACACCAACTCGTGGAACAAGTGGTGTGTGTCCTCTGGTGGACCTGTGACCTGTCCAGGGTGTCTTCCTGCCTCTGGATATATGATTACTTGTTCTGGTGACATTTATTCAGTATATTTATTTCCGTCTTTGTGCTCCCTGCAGGCGAGTCTTTATACCCAGCGCTCCTCTGTGTCTCACAGCTCGGTTCAGATCTTGGAACATCTTCTGGTGTCTCCAGGTTAAAGACACGTCTCGCAGGACGTGGGATCGGAATCGCGCCGCCTTGACCCGTCCGTCCTCTCCGGAGCCTGAGCCTCCTGAAGCTCAGGCTCTGGAGCAGGAGCCGCTCCCGTCTCCCGTCTGCAGCTCCTAAAGCTAGGAGGTACCTGCGTTTCCTCCGGGCTGACATTTAGACCTGGGCTGAGTCAACATCCTGATGTGAAACGCTGTTTACAGTCCGGCAGTTTAATAAAGAGGCGGCCTCTCCTGTATTACTGGCTGAGAATCTGACGCAAGTGTTTTGCATCAGCTGCTTCATCCTGGTCAGAGAACGTCAGGCTGGTGGCTCCTCGGCCCGTCAGCGGCTCACACGTGCGCGGTTTAATCTCAGCACGCAGACGGAATCTCCCTCTCACATCACCATGACCTTTCCTCCTAATGAAATGACCAAAAAACAAACAAGCACATTCCGCCGCCCCCCTCTTGGCCCCACGCTGGTGTCAGCGACCTCTGACCTTCATTTTTTATGCAAACAAACATTCATAGGTGGCACCTTCTCTCCGCTGACGCAGACGGCCCAGCAGAAATAAGATCACCTCCACCGTTATTGCATGTATGTAGTCTGTCGCTTAAAACGTGTACTTGCTTCAGTCATCACAGACCTCTCCAAGAAATTGTGGGTCAATTTTAACCACTTTGAAAAAATAATATATATTTAAAAAAAAAACAACAACAAAAAAACACAATAAAAGAGCAGAATTTGCTCAGTTCCTGAAGATGTTTGGAATGACTCAACAGATGCTTATGACACGTTTGAGTTGTGTGAATCCTGCTAAATCTGTACAAAAAAAAAAAAAAACGTAAAAAAAGGGAAAAAAATCCGCCTGAAAAGTCAACTGAAAAAATAATATAACATAATAATATTACATTCTTTAAAAAGCAGCTTGATTTTGTTTTGTTTTTTTAAATCTCAGTAAACATGCAGATGAAGCGACGCCCAGCTTGCTAACAATAAATCAATAACTCCAGAATAACTCTGGTCTCCTTGCTGCTCTCTACCGCTGCAGTGATGAAGCACGCACAGAAACTGCTCTCCACGCTTCACCTGCGCTGCAGGCAAACCGGCCAGCCGCTAACCGCCGGCCTCTTCATCAGCATTTTTCTTGCTACCGCTTCGTCTAATCCCGTCAAAGTTGTGTCCGGCCTCTGCCGTGGTGCTCGCCGTGGCGTTCGCCGTGGCGCTCGCCGTGGTGCCCGGCGTGCACTGGACCGTCCCCTCATTGATGCCACCTTTGGCTTCACAATAGAAGCTAATTTGTTGGAGTCTTCCGCAGGTCAGGGGCTCTTTAAAGGTAAGGGGGCTGCTCCGGCCAGCAGGAAAATAGAGCCGTCTGCTGACTCGGAGGGGAGGAATTAAAGGGGCGGCCATTTTACGGTCTGTAGGCGCGGGAACCATAAATACCTATATTCTATTTTTCAAAGCAGTCGGCGAGATCTCGCCAGCTTATCTCACTTAACACGTCTCAAATAGATGGATTCTGGCGACATGACTCATAATGAACAGCAAATTGTTTTATCTCTTAAGTCTTTATTTGGTCAGCCAGGAAAACATATGAGGTAATACTGCGGAGGCTAAATGGGGCGTATAATAGATCCCTCACTAAGCCATGAGGGTAGGCTGATGGCAGGCCTGTGATTAATGAAAATAATAAAATTCCCCTTTTCTCTGTCATGTTAACACCTAACATCAGCATTCTTTAAGCCCCGCCCACTTTTACAGGCTTGTTTTCGCCGTGCTCTCCTCAGGACCGGGACCCTCGCGGGTCAACGTTTCCTGAACCATCTGTTTTCATCAGAGCAATTATCCCAAATTATGCATGTAGAAATCCATTTTTAGAGGTAACACAAACTGCATCAGTGTTGTTTTATGGTGTAACCACCCCCCCTCATTTGGATTTCATGTCTTTATTTTGGAACCAGCTCCACATACTCATGGATACATTCATGCTGTTGTGTTTATTATGGAAATCCGAGCGTCCAGTCTGGTCCTAGTTTCCCTTTAACAGTGGTTTTAGTCCAGGTAATGGACATGATGCCAAAAAAGCTTCATCAATTCAAATTCAGGCATTTCCCTGCAAATGAAATGGGGGGGTTGGGCAGATGTAGGACCCCTGCCCCAGGCAGACCTCACAGGAACATGCACACACGTAAACAATAAACCACGTGTGCGTGCAGTTTGACGCTCTTCATTCTTCCACAATCACCTTTCATACAAGAATCTGTGTCCCAGCTGTTCATTAGCCACCGGAACGCCTGCACGGATCAGGTAATCAGGCTCAGGAGAGCAGGTATGGTCTCCGTCTGATCCCACAAACGCAACTGCTGCAGCGAAAAGCAACAAATCAATAGTTCAACGCTTTTAAGGTGCGGAGAGAAACACGTCCATGACGTTAAACAGGCCTCGCAGCGTGTTTGTGTGGGACGCACAGGGGTTCCTGAACGCATCACGACCTGCAGCTGCCATGTTTGACCCAACCTCATGTAGCAAAATCAACACCTCTGGTTTAGGTTGTTGTGTTTAAGAGTAAAAGTCAACATTAGTGGACGTCAGTCCACTCAGCAACTGTGTGTCGACCTTTAACAGCCGTATTTACAGGTAAACTTGGAGCAGCTTATGATGATCCGTCCGGTTGTGCTAAAAGTTCTACTTTGACTGGATCTGGACGCAGCGCTAGTACTGGGAGCCGCCCTCTTCTCTTCCTGGAAGCGTGTCCTGTCTTTGAATCTTTTACTGGGAATTAATTCCAGCCCAGTCAGGCTTGTTTTCACCCCCGGTGCTTTTCTAACTCTCATCCCAATTAAAAGCTGGACTCCAAGTCTCCGAGGTTCATCAATCAGGACGCAGTCGCACCGGGGAGCAACCCATCAACCTTCCAATGAGCCCCTTTCAGAATTAAATGTTATTGAAGCTTTTTTCCCCCCCTATTATACAAATCTAATATCCCTGACAGTGTTTTTGACTCAGCCGACTCTTTTTTCATCCATCCGTCTGTCAGATAGCCACCTCCTTTGTCTGATCGCAAAAATTTCAAGACATAGGGCACAAACATTTTTTTTTACTTTACTTTAAAGACTCAGATACGCTCTTGCTGTTATATTTCGCTACCCCTGAGACTGCCTTCTACACTGTCACGGCTCCTTACACCTTTCTGACCAAAGGAGGTTAAAAAAAAAAAAAAAATCAATGACTTTTAATTCTGCTGTATTGATATGCTTAGATAATGCACCAATTGAAGTGTTCTGCTGCCACGGTGATGAGGAGGGCTGTAATTGGGCCCTGACCCCCGCCTGCCCGCCTGCCTCGGCCAGCGCATCGCTCCGGCTCTCCCAAGGCGTCGCCTCCTGCGGGCGGGACGTCTCGCTCCGCGACGTCGCGGCCCTGGCAAGGTGATAAATTACAGTTCTTAACTATCATTGATCGCTGGGTGTTCCTCCACTCCCGGTGACAAGTGTTCAGTCACTCTGAATGGCTCCTAACGGCACGTTAGAGAAAAGAAAGCCCAGAGTTTCCTCACTATCGATTCAACTCGCTTGTTGCTTGATAAAGACAAACTGATGCGCAGCAAACTTTGGTGGCCTGTGACCGGGCAGACCAGTCACGACCTCCTTCACGCGGACTCACATTATGGCTGATTTACAGATTGATTTATGCTGCAGTAAACAAACAGTCAGTAAATATATTCTGACCTTATGCAGAAAAAAATGAGTACAGCTTTATTTTTTATTTATTTATTTTTTTAATGGATATTAACAACTCTTGAGGTCTGGGATGAACATTTGGACCTATTTAACGTCTGTGCTCATTTGGAAATGCGTAGGAAGGGGAACAAGAAGAGCTGTTCTGTTTATGCCGATCTTGCAAATTAGAGCGAGCAGCATCGCTCGGTGCTTCTTCTAAAAACTTCAACATGACCATCACCAGTGCAGCTTTTACTGCCTTTTTTTCTTTTTTTTTATGTATGCCCACAAATTATTACAAATAAGAGCAAAAATGCAGCACAGCAGAGAACATCTGAAGAATCTGCAGTAAAATCCAAGTTCTCAGCTGTAAACAGTCCGTTTCCTGAGTGGTGGAAAGTACCTTTTAGTCACACTGCTGGACCGGTTCCATCCAGTTTCTAGTCCTGTTCCCACGTTAATGCAGGTTAAACTGTTTGGTGGGTTAAAAACCAGGCTGTGTGAGGTGTGTGTGTGTGTGTGTGTGTGTGTGTTATGATTGGTTGTCTTCTAGCCACTCCGCTGTCTGTTTTAAAGGATAAAGCAAACAGTCCTGCGTGTGTTTTGTTTGAAAAGGCGAAGGAAATCAGTTTTGACGTTGCTGTCAGCGTGTGACCCACTGTTTCTAGGACTGACCCGTTCCATCAAGCAAATGTCAGCGGGGACAAATCAAAAAAACAAAAGAAAGTGGCCCTTATTTAAATCGGGGTAATATCAGAATGGTGGCAAGTTGAGGAGCTCTTTAAGATGCTGCTGGAAAGATTCCCATTGTCGCTGAACCTGATGTCAAAATGCCACGAGAGGTGTTCCCCCTGCCAGTCCAGGCTGCCTCTGAGGTCGAGGCTTTTGCCCCGGCCTGGGCTCCGGGCCACGCTCACTCTGAAGTGGGCCTGGCGCTTGTGTCATCTGCTCATCATGTGAAGCTACCGGGCTGAATTAGTGCAGCAGGCTTAAACTGATTAGGATGCGCTCGTGTTCACCGGGTCACAGTCTGAAGAACAAAAGTCATATTAAAGGATCTATATTTTCCCCTCGCTGCCTTAATGTCACCATCCTCCTGACGTACAAAAGTCAGCTCCAGATCCCAGATCAGGGGCATTTCTCCCCCCTATTCACTTCTGCCCTTTCTCTCCTTTCTTTGAGGTGATCTTAAATCCCCCCCCCCCCCCCCTTTGCACCCTGAGCCCGCTCCCCAACTTCTTAACCCCCTCGCCTGCCTGTCAATACATGAACTCCTCTGCTTTGCACTCTTAATTCTTGCCTTTTTGGCACGCTGTCAAACTTCTGTTCCGACTTGAAGTTTCCTCCTCGCTCTCAGCCACACTCATCCCTGGGAAATGTAGATCTTTTCCTGACAAGTTCCTCGAGAAGCGAAGCCTCTGGAGATCATCAGCGCGGCTCTGCCAGAAAAAAAAAAAAAAGGAGTGTGTGGGAATAGTCTACATGGGAAAGAGAAGGGCTTCTAATTGTTTTTCTTTCTTTTTTTTTTTTTCTTCTGGAGTTAGTTAGTGGAAAAAAAAATCTGGGATTGTTCCTTTATTTGTTTTACAGCGGACACAGTTGTGCAGCTGTGGGTGGCAGCGGCGGCTAATCGGAGACCCAAAAACAGTCCAACTGTTTTCAAATGCTCTCCGTGCAACAGCAACGATGCATTTTAATTGTGCCGGGTATCATATAAATCAAGGCCCTTTGAACGGCGAATGTTCCCCGTGTGTTTATCCACTCAATAACCTGCCCAGATCAACAGCTGGAATAACAACGACTCTATTTTGGGTCTTCATTCACTTTGGCTCAGGATGTTGTTTCCCAACTGGAGGCTCTCGAAAGTTCAGGTTTGAAGCTCAGATGTGTATTTTTAAGGCCACCAGCTATATTTTACCCTCTAAAAAAAGGGGGAAAAAATCCTCTAATAGACAACAAAGCTTTGATTAGTGAGAACGGAGCAGATGTTGGGATGAGATCTGCTCCTCTGCTGTGTTCAAGTTAACATCCATTATTGTGTCAATAAAATTCCCCCGAAAAGACAGCGTGAAGGTAGTCGCTGTGGGGCTTAGGGTGATGCTGCAGCTCATCCGTCTCCACCCTTGTTTTCCAAGATCAGGATTAAAACAAACATTGAAATATGGATCTTCAACGGAGCCATTTAAAAAGTCGGTGTTCGGCAAATGCGTCATAATTTAAATTAAAGTGAGTAAAGGGTATGTTGTTTTAAAGTTCCACATCGCCACAGATGTATGTTCCAGCTCCAAACGCAGCAACTTTATTTGCGTGCTGCTGAAGTGCTCCAGTGTGCTGTCACACCGTGTCAGTTGCCATCTTTGTTTGGTGATGGACATAAAAAGGCTCCCTTTGTTCACACTCAATAAGCCTCCATTCTTAAAGCAGATAAGCATAACAAAGTCAAAGTAGGGGGCCGTCAAACGTCCAGAACCAGAAGTGTCGGAGCAACACTGCGTCTCACGGAGGGAGCAGCTGAATAAGTTGTAGCGGCTGAAGCGCTCTTCAGACAGCCGCTACAATTAGCCTTTTGCCTTTTTCTGTTATTTCCAGGTGAACTAATAATTGCTACAGCAGATACTGGTAATACCGGAAGCCTTAATTAAATGGATAAAATTGTAATTTCTTGATTGTCTTCACACTTGTTGACTTGTGCTCCTTTTTTTCCCTCCTCTATTTCATCAGGGGGTTATTTGTGATTCAATAAATTGTGGCCAAATCAGGGAGAACACATTTAACTAATTTGCTAAGTCACTTTATTGTCTTTACGTTGCATCGGCGCTTGATTGGTTTTCCTACTGCCGGATCGCTACGGGGGGCTGAACAGCAGCTAATTAATATAAACAGAGTTGGGCTTCCACTCACGAGATCCTGGATCTCAGAGGAAGCGGGTATGTCGGCGGCGCGGATGTGGACGCGGCTGTGGATGCTGCTGGCGGCGGAGGTCCGAACCAGAGCTCCACAGGAAGCAGGCCGGTCCGTTTGTTTAGCTGGATGTGATTTCGAGTGGCAGGAGGGAGGGGGAGGGAGTGGGGGGGTGCCCCCCCACCCCGCATGGAACACAATGGACCATACTTTCTGGACAAGACTATTAAGCAATAATGACGCGGCTCAAGTCGGAGGCCTTCGCCGTCTGAGTCTGCAGATGAAGACTGGAGGAATCAAAGGCCTGCTCTGCGTGGGGGCCGCGTGTGAGCACACACCCTTCTGACGTGCTTCTAGCGTCTTTTCCCCTCCATTTAGGAACCAATAACCTCATGTTATTTTTATGTTGCATTGCAGCTGATGGTAAATCAGGCTATTGTTCCAAATTAATTCCTACTTCAGTATTTCAGATTAACCTTTGACCTCAACCTCGAAGTAACTTTCACCAATAAAGTCCCTCGTGTGCCGGCCTTTAAATGTTTGACTAAATGTGCTCGAAACATATTTTGTGTGTGTGTGTGTGTGTGTGTGTGTTGGGGGGGGGAGGAACAGAGAAAAACAAAGGAACCCAGGAGTATCCTATTGCAGGAAATAACGAGTCTCATTTTCTCTGTAAGCGATTCCAGGAAAGGAGCAACATGAGAGAAAGAAGTCAAGCAGAGGGATTTAGAGCCCCCAACAAGATGGATTCTCCCAAATTCTAATTAGAGAACAGTTGATTTAATTGGTGTCCGTTTGGCTGACAAAGGGAAGCGGGAGCAGGAATGCCTCTGGGGCCGGTGTAAACATGAAGTGGCTCCGCTCAACCTTCGGGGACGGATTGCTTCCAATGACCAACCGTGGGAGCTGGCGGGACAGATTGAAGCGTGTGTGTGTGTGTGTGTGTGTGTGTGTGTGTGTGTGTGTGTGTGTGTGTGTGTGTGTGTGTGTGTGTGTGTGTGTGTGTGTGTGTGTGTGTGTGTGTGTATGTGTGTGTGTGTGTGTGCCTTTCAACAGAGAGGCATCTTTATTTAGAGAAGGAGGCCGTTTCGGACACAAAACTCGACTCCCGCTCTGGCCGGTGATGTGTCATGTGACCCTGAGCCCCGACTCGTAACAAGCAGACTCCAAAAACCACGTTTTATTCGACTGCTGACAAAGCGAGCGGACTCACGCACGTGGGAGAGCACACAACCGATTCCTCGTTAATAAATGGAAACATCTGGGTGGCTCCTTAACGTGAACATCAGTACGGAAAACACCAGAAAGCGGACGGCCGGAGAGCGGCGCGCTCAGGTTCAAACGCGCTTTCTGTTGGGGGGATATCTTGGAAGCGCCGCTTCTTTGTCTGGTGTTGTCCTTGCAAGTGAAAAATGCAGCCGGAGACGCGTTGTGCAGCAGCTTGTGCCGAGCTGAGGGGGAACCCAGGTGTTGGAGTGTTTTTACTGCCTCTGCGGAGAGGAAGGGTGGGAGAGCGAGGGCAGATGACCTGGAGGGGGTTCAGAGGCAGGGGCCGCGCTGGGGAGAAGTCCCTCAGGAGGATCCAGCCACTGCTTATCTCTTCCTACACTTTTACTTCTTTTTTATCCTCTTCCACAGCACTGCTTTCATTTCCCTTTCCTCTCAGTCGAGGAGGACGAGTACTCCGGCATTATTTCCTACCAACGCCAGCCATTGTGTTATCTGCTGACAGGCATTTTCTAAGAGTGGATATGCCCCCCTGCTCTCTCTCTACAGCGACCCGCTTGGATTATAAATCTCACTGTTGATCTCTGCCTGTGTGTGTGTGTGTGTGTGTATGTGTTTTTGAAACATTGAACGTATTCTGGCTAATGTGAGACATTAAAACACACATAAACCTACGCAGACATAATCTGATGACATTAATGGACCTTTTTTCTTGTACTGAGATAGAAAGGTTGGCCTCCTTTTCCTCCACTGCAGGTTTTAATCCTTCCGCCGTCTATGACAGACCTGCCCTCACCTTGCCCGGCACTTAAAGCAGCAATCTTTCAGAAAGTCCCCTTAAAGCCCATGTGAATGTACGTCCGCGCAGAGGAGAGTGCAGAGTGCTGATGGAGAACGGGCCCATTCTTGATGTAAATGAAGAGATGCATATCAGTGTTAATCCATTGCTTTGTAGTCACAGCCATACCCAAAGTCTGTCTAATTTCCCTCACACTCCCTTTTGCAGCCAGGAGTGTATCGATCGGCAGTAATTGAAGTGTACTTGATAATCCGTAAGGCAACAGGGGAAAGGGAGACCCTCAACTCTCACATCGATGCACAGAGGATGGGGCCGCGGGCTTGTGTGTTTGAGTGTGTGGCTCAAGGAGGAGGGGGGGCGCGCTCTAATGTATGGGCGGGTAAGGCAACACCCCCCCTCACGGCTTCTTCTCAGCTGATTAAACTCATTGAGAGCCAGACAAGTGGAACAAATAGATATAAAGGTTTGCCTGGCAGCTTACAGCCATTCAGATTTCTTCATTGAAAACGGCGCTCAGCACATCGACGCGGCTGCTTCAGCCCGGCATTATGCAACCGCAGCGCCCGGCTCTGACACCGGCCAAACATCGCACCCCCACAAAGTCGACGCAGACTTTAAAGCTTGTTTTCCCTGGGTGCAAACGAAGGTGCGGCACAACAGCAGCAGTCCGACAGCGGCGGGTATTGTTGGCGGCTTCGGCTAGCAATGTGCCGTCCGTCACAGTGTTGCTTTATTGGGGACTATCGCATTTAAAATCTGGAAAAAAAACGGTATTATCCCATTATTATAAAGTTGACAACAACAACAACACCTGAGCCTGAAGCTGAGTGTGGATTCAGGATTAATTACTTCTTGTCTGATGTAGTTAAGGGCAGGGGAGATTAAAGATAGTTTTAGAAAATGTTTGTTCCCATCCTTCTGACGCTGATCGGCTCTGCTAATGATGCTGAATCAGAAAAAACGCAGCTGTACGCCTGTCTGTCATGACACAGTCAAGTGTACACATGCACGAGCTGCTTCAGTCTCATTTCGATAAAAATAATAATAAAACTTTCATCAAAAATAAAAGTAGCTGCTGACTTTATCACTGCCTGACATCATAATCACTCTAATTTAGCAGGGAAGGGAATGAGAATGGAAACAGAAAATTAATTTTGGAACAGTGTGTTAGTGTAATTAAATTACAAGACAAAGTGATTTTCTACGAGGGCACCAGAGATACGACGGCCCTATTTATGCTCTGATTTATACGTCATAAATGATGATGTTAGCATGTTGCAAAATGATGAAACAAAGCAGGAAAAACTCGATATTACACTTTACCAGACCATCATAATCGGCGTTGTTAGCATGTTGCCTCTCTTTTTCTGATTTCTACAAAGAAATGCTGAAGACTTCTCAAAGAAACCTCTCTTTGAGGCAAACGCACGAGTAGAGAGAGAGAGAGAGAGAGAGAGAGAGAGGGAGAGAGAGAGAGAGGGAGAGAGAGAGACGCTGCAGCTTCTCCCCCTGCAGGAACGGAGAGCTGCCCATAACTCCTTCCCTGCCAGGCTGCCCTGCCTGACCCCTGCTTTAAGTGGCTAGCAGGTAATTGCTGAGGCAGTGTTCCCCATCAGCCTACAAGTCCATGTGTACCTTATGTGTCATCTCTATTTATTATATTCTGCACGCTCCCTGGGCCTCGGTAATCAATTTCACAAGGATACAGGGCTGATATCAGCCGCCGTGCACATTATGAGGCGAGCCCTCCTCTTATCAAGTGCAGAATTGCCGGCTAGAGGTCATGAACAGATAAACAGGGATGTAACACAACTCCCCCACTCACCTGCCCCCCAGCGAACACAAAGGTGGGAAGGTGATGTTGTGAGGAGGGAAGGGGGGTGGGGGCACAAAGAACAAAACACCCAGCAAGGAAGAGGTCGCGACCCCTGTGAGGTGCCTCTTGTTATGCCCAACCTTCAGAATTTTATCATCAGTGCTTTGGACCCGCTTTATAAGTCGGGAAGCTCATCCTCTTTGAGTCAGCGTGTGTGTGTGTGTGTGTGTGTGTGTGTGTGTGTGTGTGTGTGTGTGTGTGTGTGTGTGTGTGTGTGTGTGTGTGTGTGTGTGTGTGTGTGTGTGTGTGTGCGCGCGCGCAGAAGCTGCCGGGGTTGGGCGGGTGTATTTGGGATCTGCAGGCATCCTCTTTCTGATTATCTTCAAGCGCTCTTTGCAGACCTTTATAGACCAACCACGACTCCATCAATCATCCGCCCTGTCTCTTCCCACCTCGGGCTGCCCCCGTGTCGCCCTCCCACTCCCACCCCCACCCGCCGCCGCCGAGCTAATATTACCTTAAGCTGCGTCTGCCGAGGTGTGAACAGAAACTTGGAGGATTTCCCCGACACCTATGGATGCGCAAACACTCAGCACGTCTGCATACGACTCCTCCGCTAATGAGCCCGCCTTGTTTTTCTCTTCTCGGCAGCTCTCGAGGAGCTTTGACAGGCTGGGAAGGAGCTCGTCCAGATCGGCCGCGGTCACCGGATCACTCGTGCGCTACCAGAAATGTCATGCGGTTGCATCAGCCTTAGTAAACATTAATTATGAGTCCACCTTGTTTACTCCCCGCAGCACCCCCCGCTGGCAGCTGTGCATATTTGCAGACAGGATTGGATCTCCAGGTTTAGATCTTGCTGATGTGCCTATATAGCGTTGACCTGACGTACTCCAGAAGGGGCGCTGGTAATCGCCGAGCGGGCCGCAACGTTCAAACAAATAAATAAATGCGTCGGAGGGAAGCTTCCTACGCTGTGGAAATCCAAGTTCCGACCGGGGCGCCGCTCACCTGCCTTTTGTTGCAGACGTGTGTCAGACTCCCCAGCCCTGCCCCCGCCGCACAGCTGACCTTGCGCAGCCTTTCCAGGCCAAAGACTTGATGAGTGTTTTTTTTAGCCCATCCCCCC
>BJFM01000373.1:0-20108 GCA_016586285.1 Arothron firmamentum
TATATATATATATATATATCAAAAATCTAAAGGATCTTCCCATGATCCTCTCCCATATTGGGCACCAGTATTGATTATCACAGTGGTATCAGTTCTGCGCCGAAACTCCTGCGCCTCCATTGCGTATCTCCACGTCTAAAATGATATTAACCCATTTCCTGTCGTGTAACCGCTGCACAAAACACGAGTGTGACTTTGACTTCTCTTTTAAGGGCAGGAGCAATGTTATTAAGATTGTTGTTGTTGTTGTTGTTGTTGTTGTTGTTGTTGTTGTTGTTGTTGTTGTTGTTGTTGTTGTTATTGTTATTGTTGTTGGGTTATTATCCTGCTGATGGTCTGAGGGGGGAGAAAATGCGCCTTTAACGCGCGGAGCAAACACACATCAGACTGACATTGTTATTGCAGACTTTTTACCGCCTGCTGCTCAGACGTGATCAGATAAAGTCCAGTGGGAGGAACAGAAAGTGCGCGTTTGGACACGGGAAGCGGCTCAGTGGTTTGGAGCGGCGCGCACCTCCCCTTCCAACGAAAAAAGAGCCTCCTCTCCCTTTACACAGCCTGCCCGTAATTCCTGCTCTTCGTGCCAGAGCCTGCAGCTGTCTCTACGCTGTCCCACCGCCGGTCTTTCGGGCAAATATCCGACTTCTCTCTGCGCATTAAGACTTGATTTCTTCATTTCTTTTTTTCATTCCCCGCTGACGCATGAGCGCAAACGCCAATAACGCAGCAACTTTGAAACATTTCTCAGCACCACCGGGAGACGGGATTAAAACACCTGACGCTTCGTAACAACTGCTAGACTCTTTGCAACCGTGACGGCGACAGAAATGTGGAATACACGTCTTCAGCGGTGAGTTTTGTTGTTTCTTGGGTAACGCAACAACACCGCGGTGTTGTCGCGTTTTGTGCGCGCTGCGCAAGAAAAGGAAGTTTGCCGCGTGGATAAGGAGTCACTGCATGTCTGTCTCAGAATGCAAACGCTGTTGCAATAGAATCACACCGCTGCAGCTGCAAACGGCTGATTAAATCATCATCTGCTCTTTAAAAGGACATTAAAATGCTAAATAACAGCCGCTTCTCGCCCTGCAGTCAAACGAGCCGCACCTGACACAATGACCGCAGACGTGAACCTGACATCCCTGCTGAATGTCACCGACGTCCACAACAACACCAGAGGATGTTCGCTCACCAACACCGGCTTCCAGTTCTACTACCTGCCCACTGTCTACATCATCGTCTTCATCACGGGGCTGGTGGGCAACAGTCTGGCCATCTGGATGTTCGTGTGCCACATGAGACCCTGGAGCAGCATCTCGGTCTACATGTTCAACCTGGCCCTGGCCGACTTCTGCTACGTGCTCTCACTGCCCTTCCTCATCTTCTACTACTTCAACAAGACCAACTGGATATTCGGGGACGTGCTGTGCCGGCTGCAGCGCTTCATATTTCACGTGAACCTGTACGGGAGCATCCTGTTCCTGACCTGCATCAGCGTTCACAGGTACACCGGGGTCGTGCACCCGCTCAAGTCTCTCGGGAGACTGAAAAAGAAAAACGCCGTCATCACCAGCGCCTTGGTGTGGCTGGTGGTCGTTGTGGCAATCTCTCCCATCCTTTATTACTCCAGGACCGGACAGAAGAACAACGCCACCACATGTTACGATACCACCACCGTGGATGAGTTGTCGGGTTATTTCATCTACAGCATGGTTTTGACTGTCTTCGGCTTCTGCGTCCCGTTTATTATCATATTCTGTTGCTACGGCATGATCGTGAAGGTGCTGATCTGCAATGACGTGAATAACGCGCCGCTGCGGCAGAAATCCATCCACCTGGTGATCATCGTGCTGGTGGTCTTTGCCGTCTCCTACCTTCCCTTCCACGTGATGAAGAACCTGAACATGAGGGCGCGGCTCTACTTCCAAACGCCAGACATGTGCGAGTTCAACAACCGCGTCTACGCCACCTACCAGGTGACGCGCGGCCTGGCGAGCCTCAACAGCTGCGTGGACCCAATCCTCTACTTCCTGGCTGGCGACACCTTCAGGAGGAAGTTGTCACGGGCCACAAAAAAAAACTCCAGGAAGGGAGATCATATGCTGCAGTCCAAAAGCGAGGAGACGGCGCTTAACAGCCTGGCAGAGAATGTGGAAAACGGGGAACGGAGGCTGTGACGAGGCTCACACGTACATCCGAATGCTAAAAGATGCACAGTGGAGGCTGAAGATGGAGACCATGTTTCAAACTCAAGGTGTTGGCGTTGATAAGCTGATCGTATCGTGCTGTGACAAAGTGGACAAGCACAGTTTGGGAGGAGCTTCTCCAGGCGCCAATTTGGCGTGCAGTCAGTAACTGACGCTTAATTTGGAGGAATAAATGAATGCACTGGAGCAGAGCTCGCTGCACGGACGCGGCGTGCAGACGGTTTTCTAATGCACATTGACCTGAAGCCTCCGTTCATCACTTCTCATTTCCTCCCCCGTCTCTCGCCGAGGTGGCGAGAAATGCGGTTTTTGACTCTGACCGCTCTTCTACGCTTTCTCTCTGTTGATGTTGATGTGCTCTGTACCGTGAAAAAAAAAAAATACCTACAGTATTTTTGTGTATACCTACGACGCTAACATGAATGTTTTTTCAGATGCACTGTGCACAATGTTGTGACCTTGTAGAGATGCTCGTGTCGTTGCCACTAATCCAAACCTTGAGGTTGCGAAGTGTACCGACTAACTCCGACTGGACCGGTAGTAAAGAATTCTTATTAAATACACACAAATGAAGACGGCTGTATGCTCAGTACATACTGCACTCTGCTGGTGTTCCTTGTTCGTATGTGAAATTGTGCCCTGGACTGTAAGATGGATGTTCCATGTCTGTGTTCGTGCCTTTGTGATCCCGTGATGTGGTCGGCTACTCATCCGCAAGGGAAGTGAATCACCTGCATAGCATATTTGGGGCCATCTGTTACTCTTCGTCAATAAATTTTGATATTTAAAATACATTCGGTGGTGACTTCATCTGAGGGCTGGGACCCCTCGGCTACCTGCCGATGGCGTGAGCTTCAGCACTGCTGAAAAGAGAAGCAGGAAAATGCAGAAACAATAGATCCTCCTCCTCTTGTTCGTTTAATTAGCTCAGGTTTAAATATATTAACCAGTGTGAATAGAAATCAACAGAGGAGTAAACTTTATTTAAATTCATGTAAAACAATCTTTTTATGATGATTAACAACTGGATCAAAGCCCGATTCCCACTTTTGCGAGAGGGGGTTTTTGGTTAAATGTGTGCACTGTGAGAGCTGTTTTCATTTGGAGCCATTCTGGAGTTCTGCCTCCAGCCGCACTCCTCCTCTTCCTCTTCCCTCGCTCTTCTCTCCGTGTCTCAGTGGTGCCAGAAGGAAATGAGGGGAAGGGGGAGAATGAGGAGCGGCGTCTCCAAAAGCCGCTTTTGTGCCCGTCAGTGTGTTTTGGAGTTATTGATGCAGACGGCAGGGGCGAACGGGCCGTCTCCGGGACCCCGGGCCTGCACAGTGTGCTGGGCACAGGAAACCATCTTCTTCCAAGCATTTCCTCTGAATACAAACAGCTTTGGAGCTCTTTGAGCCAGCATTGGCGCGGCCTTCAGTGCATTACCAACCAGGCACTGTTTTGTTGAGTACCTGTGCTTTTATGCTTGAGGCTTGAATCTTGACTTGCGGGAAACTGCAATGCCTCCCAGCCGCTTCCCCCTTCTCCGCTCACGTTCTCCTCTCTTTATCCCTGTCGAATCAGGACAGCTAACCCTAGAGCAGGGTGTAGTTACCACAAAGGCAAGAGTGGAGATTTACACGCCGATGGCATCTGGAGAAGAACGCAGATTGTGTGCGTTCCTGCTGCTGGCAGGGGAGGCCCAGAGGGACAATCCTCCTCCAGCCTCGGTGTGAACACCCAGAGCGGAGATTTACAGTGGGAGCTGGCACGGCAACATCAATCACCGATGCCAGCCTTAATCAAAAGCACGGGTCGTGGGAAAGTAGCCCTGACTTCAACCATTACTGCCTTTAAAGAAAAAGGGGCGGAGACACCAAGTAAAGTGTACTCTGTAAAGAAGGGATGGAAATAGTTCTGATGCAGCAAACACATGAAGGCTGTTTCCACCGATGTGTCATTAGCGCTGTCATTGCTGTTGTGTTCATGGCCAACGTTAGACGGCAACCCCTCCATGCCAAACTGAAAATGTGGAGTTCATTGAAAAAAAAACAAAAAAGAAACTGGATCTGAGTTTATGGTAACTGTAATGCATGCATGCGACATTCACGTGGGGCCATATTGGGTTTTCATGAATAAACCTGTTAAAAAAACAATTTTTTTTCCCCTCTATTTACAACATTCAGCTATAGTCACACACCATTAAGACACACATAGTCCAGCTATTAACTCGTTAGACAAGATCCGGAGTTAGTCCAAATACAGTTGCAAAATAAAGCCGACACCATGCTAATGGGCTGAACGCAAGTTAAAGAATTTAGGCTGCCGGTGATCAAGTGTTGGAGCCACTATCGACTTGGATGTGTGAGAGAAGGCGTTAGCTAGCATTAGAATGGCTTCATCACAGGCTTATCAGACGCAGTGTTTTGAATTGCACACGTGCTTTTTCTTTTTCTTTTTTTTTTTTTTGCATGCCAGCATAGTCTCCATGGGGGGTGCAATTTCTCATTTCATCACAAAATGCAGGTGCATCCATGTCTTTGTGCTACCCAAAGCAGAGATTAAACATGGTTGATCAGATTAATTTATTTTGATCATTTCTTTTACTCTTTCTGCTTGTGTGTGCCAATCCATAACGACGAGGGCCTCTGTGCGTGGCATTAACAGCCTGAACATGAGGCAGATTCATGAATAAAAGTCTCCTTTTAAAGCCTCTGCACAACTGTCATCAATATAGACTCATTCCAGGTGCAGAGCCGATGGCAGCCGCAATAATGTTAAAAACATGCTGCACACAGCGGGCGGTGTGCATAGATCAGATGGGGCTGACGAAAAAGGCGGCGTGTTTCTGAGAGCAGGTGCTGTCATATTTCAGCTGTCATAAATCTCAGAATCAATATCTCGGCAGCCTCTGCTGTCGAGCAGCTTGCTGATTTTTTGCAGCCTGCAGGCAGAGTCATCTATCAGTGGGAAGGACCGACTGACTGGTTGAGGTCCGCAGAGCTTCATCTTCGCTTTCACGAGCCTCCGAGGGAGACGTCTGAAGGTAGAAACCATCCCGCCAGCTGCTGTCAAGGGCTGCACGGTCTTCATTCGGTAAAGTTGGAGTCGGCGCGGTTCCTCTTCATCAGAGGAGGCGGATGAGCAAACAGGGCGCCGTGACCGGGTCAACGAGGACAACGGAGGTCATCGGATAAAGAGAACTATAAAAGAGAATGAACAAGGAGAACAAAAAGATCTAGGAAAAACAGATGGGCTGCAGACATTTGAATTGGGGGGCACGTGCTGGTTTTCGCCGTGCACGCTAACCTTTAGATTGGGTCAGGACAATAGGTCCAGGAGGCCCAAAGCTGGTTGGTTGATCTGTGCCGGCCTGTTTCCCGGCAGTCTGACGTCCGGGAAGCTCCAGCTGATCTGGGTTCTGATGTCTGCTTCTTCCACACGGCTTTTTCCCGCTGGTTTGCCATCGCCGAGCTGACGATCAGGAGGCTTTGTGGAATATGCTCGCATTACCCTCACCTCCATGACTGAGAGGGGGATTAAGCTTAAGTGATATCTGTTTATGCAGCGGCTGAATTATGGAGACTATACGCGTGCACGTGCCGAAGAAAGTAAAGCTCCGACTCACCTCTGACCTTGCAGGTTCTCTGAAGGTCATTGTCAATGTGCATGAACACAAACTAAGACAAAGATGTACTTTTTTTTAAAGGCGAGCATGACCTTATTTTGACACTGTCCTTCTATTTCTTAATGGGTTTTTTTTTTAGTCTAAAAGAGGAATAATCCTCATTGGTCTTGGATCTATTACAGGACGCTAAGTTCCTTTTACTTTTTGGTAATTTCAGTCCACTTTCACACAGCAGGTGCAGGAAAGGAAGCTGATATCAAATATTTTACTTTTTTTCCCTTCTCTCCAAATTCAAATTAATTAGAGTTTGGCTTTGAAAGCTCAAACGAAAACGCTGCAGCAGCAAATCTCCGTAATGATTCAAACTGCAGTTTAACTTTGCCTTTGAGACTTTGATGTGGTTCCTTCTGAGTTAATCGCTTTAAATTTCCCTCTGAAGGTTGCTTTTTTAACCCAACTCATTTGCTGGTTCGTTGTTCTCCCATGAACAACTGTTGTGGATTCGTAGCGGTGACAGTGTCCGTTTCGCCGCCGCTGTGTGACGTTAATGATCCACCAGCGCTGTCAGGAATTTGACCTCCTGAGATGAGCGGGTTTTCCGTGTTGGCATTGCCACGCAGGCCTGACAGGTGACTTTCTTGGGTTTTTACTGCTGTTGGCTTGTAAGTTTGGGCGTTGGCTCCTTATTAAATGAAGATAAGAACAGGCGATTGACTTCCTGCTTCAATGCTAGACTTTTCAGAATGTGTTTCTGGACCATCTTTAACAGGCACATCATTCTATTTCTATCTTTGTGGGGACTTTCATAGACATAATCCTTACTAAGTTAAGAGCCCAGGCAAAATGCTCCCACCTCAAAAAGATGTCCTCATCTCACTTTGATAGCAGAGTGAGTATACATACATACTCAGTATGTAGCAAGCACGAGGACACACACACACACACACACACACACACACACACACACACACACACACACACACACACACACACACACACACACACACACATACATAATGGATGCATCCTGACTCTGCATATTCACACACTCCTCTGTGATCCATTAGCGAAAAGAGACGACCGGCTTTGGAGTACGTTCTCTTCTCGGTAAACCAAACCGTCAGCCTTCCAAAAAGCACAACACTTAAATCGACCAAAAACACAAATGGGGGAATTTGAAAGTTGCGACATTCACCTGGAGCCACAGCAAGTTTTTACCCACAAATCCTTTTCAGTATGAATTTCCCTCCCTTTTCCTGACCTTCTCATGTGATCACATACGCACGCACGCACGCACGCACACATGCACACACACACACACACAAACACACACACACACACACACACACAAACACACACACTGACACACACCTCTTCATATTTCTGCTCTCCTTTTTTCCCCCTCTTCCCCTTCAGTTTTGTTTAGATTCTATTATCCTCTGCTGCTTGGCTGC
Source organism: Arothron firmamentum (assembly GCA_016586285.1). Classification (NCBI taxonomy): domain Eukaryota; kingdom Metazoa; phylum Chordata; class Actinopteri; order Tetraodontiformes; family Tetraodontidae; genus Arothron; species Arothron firmamentum. The sequence goes on from BJFM01000373.1 coordinate 7,266, forward strand.
CTCACCCTATTAATTCTAGCAGTTCCGTGTGTGTGTGTGTGTGTGTGTGTGTGTGTGTGTGTGTGTGTGTGTGTGTGTGTGTGTGTGTGTGTGTCGCACCGCTGACAGTGCAGGCTGGCTACCAAATGGCTGCCAGTGATTAATGGGTTAGGTGAGATGAAAAACAGCAGCACACAGACACACCTCGCGCAGGTGTCCCATTGTTGCTCCTTTTTTCCTGGAGGCTTGTGTGTTTTTGTCTTGTTTTGTCTTATTTTACGGTCCGTGGGAGAATGCAGACTTAAGCAGGTTGTGTCTCAGTCAACCTGGGCTCAGATCAAGGACTGCACACCTGATGGAGAGGAGTGGAAGGCACGCCGATGGTTGGAGCGGAGACCAGCCCTCACCGCCGGGCCTGCATGTGATTCTCCCCCACCTTATGGGATTCCCCTCAGTCTTGACGTGTCTGTAAGACGACCCGCCTGTCCTGGATTCCCTTCTAAACTTAGCCAGGTTGACAGCAGCCACGGGTGGCCATTGCCGAGGGTCGGCGAGGAGGTCAAGGCGGGCCCAGGCGTCAGCTGACGTCGCCCGTCGTGTAGCGATCATTGATTGGGAGTTTTATGGCTTTTGTAGCAGCTGAACCACCACATGACTGACAGGTAGTCAGCTGTAGGTGAGAAGCTTCTTCTGGAACCTTTGTTACCAGGTTTACTGGCCTGGGTAAAAACCTCCTGGTAATCTGTGTCAATTGTGTTTTCACAGAAACTTGAATTTCCAGGAAATTGAAGCGGAAGTGTACAGGTCAGATTGTTTCTGTTGGAGCGCAATAGCGGACTGGCTTAGATTGTTTACGATTGAATCGCTCCATTTGTGCAAAGGCAGGACCTGGATTGCTGTTGTTCCATGGCGTTCCTTTGCTTTGTTTTGTTTTTTTGCCGCAACATTGAACTGTATTTGAAGAAAGGGGCGTTTCAACCTTCTCTACATCCGCCACACTCCAAACCAATAAAAGTAAATAGCTTTCCTCACTGTCATGAACTTCCCAAAAAGGAAGTGAGAATGTCACAGTTTTTTTTCTGTGATGATGGCGGTGATATCGGGCCTCTTCCTCCTGAACTTTGACCCCCCCAGCAGGCTGCAGCACTGGACAGAGGCTATGTATTATTAATGATATCCAGATTCCACGGTTGAAAAGCCTGCTTTGTGGGCTGGATGAAAGGATCTCTGTTCTCCCTCTCCCTTCCCTCGGTGTCTTATCTGACATCATATACTCCCTCCGTTGTTCACAGCATCTTTGACACTTGAGTTTGCCTGTAGAACTGCGGAACAATGTCAATGAATTTATCCGTTTTCTTACCAGACTGTCGGGGCTTTGTTTCCGGGCAGGATGGTGTTTAACTCGGAACAACAGCCTTTTGTCTAATGCAGATGAGACAATAATGGTTTCTGTTGACATTAGAACACCTCGGTTGAGTTTGTGCACCATTGGGATTGTGAAATTGTGAAACCACAGTGTTGATGCAATAAAATGTGTTTTTACTTAAATCAGAAGGAGGTAAATTTGCAAAACACATGCACGCACGTGCTGCACATGGCACAGAATCCTAGAATGTCCTCACACACCTGAGAGTTTAACTGCAGGTAAATTTCAGCTTTCGTATTGGGTGATGCAAGTCTACCACCCTCTAGTGGACAATAAGGCTCATTGCAGATTATTCCTGATCATATATGCGGCAATAATTATAATGACAATGACTTTTTGAAAATCTTTATTTACACACACACACACACACACACACACACACACACACACACACACACACACACACACACACACAGCGAAACCCTTAAAACATCTGACACTTTAAAACATGTTAGATGACCTAAAATGTACTCCAGCCAGTTTCCTGTTTACTGTTTAAACTGCTACAGATGCAGTTACAGAAACACAGAAAATGAGTCAACCATGTTTTGTTGAATTTTTTTTTTATAATAATACATCACACAGTTGAGTTAGAGAACATTGAAAACATACATCTTCAGCTATATGGTTCTGATTAACACAGATCGTGACCTCGTCAGTAGCCAAATAATCAAACTAGCATGATTTGATTCTGTAATTTTGATTGAAAGAATTACACTGAAAAAGATAAAACATAAAAAGTGACCTTTGTTACAAATGAGCTGTGCTTTCACACCCTGACATCGTGTTGCAGTAAGAGTTTGACTTTAATCTCCAGATTTCTGCATTGACATTGCACTCTGATGATGATAAATGAGCTCCTCCAACCGTCTGACTCGTTCATAAATCTGAATGAGGCTGAGTGCAAATACAAACAAATTCGTTAGTGCAGGAGGGTCTCGCCGCCAGTCTTTTTTCCCTTGAATTCGTGGCCCTAAAAATGTGTGAACAGCCTCCGAGTCCCCACGGGATGAAAACATTGAAAGGGTTGCATCTCTACCATTAATTAGCTGGATGGCCTCAGACATTTTAATTAGTCTGCTCTCACTGTCACAGGACAGGCGCTGGGGATTAAAGGCTGCCCGCCACACTTCTTCTGTTCTTCTGGGCATTCCCTTTTTTGACGGATGGATCACAGAAGCTCCGTCTCACAGTGTGACCGCAGTGTGAAACGTCACACATCACCATTCTTACACTCTTTGGTCATTGCTAAAAAGTCACCCGGGTGTGGCTAGAGGGTGTGTGTGTGTGTGTGTGTGTGTGTGTGTGTGTGTGTGTGTGTGTGTGTGTGTGTGTGTGTGTGTGTGTGTGTGTGTGTGTGTGTGTGTGTGTGTGTGTGAAGCGTATCCACGTTTGTCTAATTATCAGCAGTGTGTGAGAACAAACCTGGCTTGTGTCTGCCAGGATGGCCTGGTTTTACTTTCAGAGAGATCATTCCCACAGACGTGCCAGTCTACATCACAGAGCTCGGGGGTCACATTACCCACCCTCCCCGAGGAGAGATGCCTCCATTCTCTCCGTAGCTTGACTGGTTCCTTAATAGGATTTTGAGGGGTGACCGGCCTGCAGGCTGCTCTGCAAGCCCACATGACAGGTCAGCCCGCATATTTTATCTCTAAAACAACAACACCTGAGGTGACACAGCCCTCTTTCCAAACACTTGAAGGCATCTTGCATGTGTGTGTGCTTCTTTGCCCACTGTGAAGATGTTTTCTGGGCTTCATTAATCAGGGATGCTTTTACAGATCACATGTGAATGTATGGCAGTGTTCTTGGAGCCAATGAATTAAAGCCGTATTGATCTGGCAGTGTTTTTCCCATCGATCCCTCCAAGCGATGAGGTCATGACTGCGGTTTAATCATCTCGGCGCTGCGCTGACAGGTATTGATCTAAAACAGTGGTTATTACACATGTGGCGAAAGGGACATCATAATGGGTTTATCCACACCCAAATACACACACAGTCAGAAATTATTGAAATGATTCATTTCATTAAGACACTTGTTCCAGTAATTCCTACTCTGAGAATGACAAGGAACCTTTAGGTGTAGTTTAGATATTGATCGGACTGAATTAAAAGAGAATTTTAGTGGAGAAATTAAGAGTTATTTTTTTCTGGGGAACCAAAAATGCACAGCAGTGCTGACTCAACTTAGACAAAAACTTCAGTGTCCCAAGAATGCTACACAAGGCTGCTCACATGGGTAGCGGCTTTGTGGTTGTTGTTATGTCATTTCAGTCTGGACAACAAATGCTACTTTGCAGTGCTGTAAATCAATATTTTTTTTTACTATTTTTACTCTGTTAAATTTTGATTAAAAAATGATTAAAGTCATTAATTTATAATTTTATTATCCGGTTCAACTTCTTTCAAATCTTGGCTGAATACAAAAGACAAAGTTGAGCAACAGGTTAAAGAACATCAGGTAAGTGTTTCCAGTAATTTTCTGAGTGACTCAGGCAGTAGTAAGCTCATGGATTAGTAATGTCGAAACTAAGGTGTGGCAGGCCTTTTGAGGAGCTGCGCTGACTGTGCAATAACAAACGTCGTGCACCTTGGACGCAACACATTTGAGTGACGTCAGACGCAGACGGCGTGCGCCGAATGTGTTCAGGAAGGAGGGGAAAGAGAGCCCTTAATATGTTAGCGAAAACTATCAAGCGCAGTAACGGAAGTAACAATTTAAGAGTCATAAGTGACTGGCCTTATAGATCGTATACGTCAATAAAACCTAATTTAAATATATAGTGATGTAATTGTAAATATTTTCGTTTAGTTCTGAACAAAATTATTACGTTAAGTTGATTATGCGGGGGATGTAATGCCGCCTTACTTTTATGTTGAAATGATATAGAGGAAGGGGTTACCCATTGTTATGGGAAGTGAGACGCTGGCAGAAAAGCAGCGGGTGCACAGCGGCTGAGTTGAGCGAAAAAGGGGAAGCTTGCTGAAGAACCGGCTGGGCTGTCTGGGGGAGCGCAGCCTGCCTCCAAACAAATGTTGACCGAGGTTCGGAAACAATCGTCTTTACCTGCGGAACGGCATTAGAAGGCGGCCACGCCCCGTGTCGATCGATTGGAGCGTGTACAAAACTGCTTGCGGAGGAGCAGCAGCGAGAGGTTTGAAACCCAGCGAGGCGGCTAGCGGGCTCACGGCGAAGAGGAAGCAGGAGTGTCGGCTTATCGGGGAACCATGAGAGAGTACAAAGTAGTTGTTCTCGGCTCCGGCGGAGTCGGTAAATCCGCACTAACCGTCCAGTTCGTGACGGGATCCTTCATAGAGAAATACGACCCCACGATAGAGGATTTCTACAGGAAGGAGATCGAGGTGGATTCCTCCCCGTCCGTCCTGGAGATCCTGGACACGGCGGGGACCGAGCAGTTCGCCTCCATGCGAGACCTATACATCAAAAACGGACAGGGCTTCATCCTGGTCTACAGCCTGGTCAACCAGCAGAGCTTCCAGGACATCAAACCGATGAGAGATCAGATCATACGGGTGAAACGGTACGAGAGGGTACCGATGATCCTGGTCGGAAACAAAGTGGACCTGGAGGGGGAGAGGGAGGTCTCGTCCGGTGAGGGGAAGGCACTGGCGGACGACTGGAACTGTCCGTTCATAGAAACTTCAGCCAAAAATAAAACCTCGGTGGATGAACTGTTTGCAGAGATAGTCCGACAGATGAACTATGCCTCTACACCAAATGGCGACGACCAGTGCTGCTCGTCTTGTGTCATTCTTTAAGGAAAAGGAGAACCATGATTTTTTTATTCTTTGCTCAGTTTTATGTTTGCAATGGTAAGTTGGGTCCCTTAACACATAACTGGCATTAAATACATTTACAAGAACCATTAGTTGTTTTTAAAGTCAAGTCTAGATGATAGTAAATGTCAGTTTTTGAAGGCGATTCCTTAGTTTAATATCACATGTTTGGTGTTTTATGGTGGAACCTGAGTCAAACTTAGCCTATTGTTGTGCTAAGCAGATTGGGGAGGAGTGTGGAGGGCCAGCCGCAGACTATTTACACAAGATCTATGTCTGTAGTTTTGAATCTGAGCACCCACCATGGAACTCAAAAAGCTTACATGGCATTTTCCTGACTGAGGAGTCGGGAGATTCCAAAGTTTCTGTCTGACCTACATTCACACATCCTCCCCGATCGAAGGCCAAGACTCACCCTAAAGTCTGGGCTACATGCCCTCATTGGTCAGAAGTTGTGTGACTGACATCTTGTCTCTTGTTTGCGGCAGTGTGTTGCAGCGACTGTGTGCCGTCAAACTCTTCTTCTTCTACGACCCCCGCCCCCCCCAGGCCCCGGAGGAAAACACAGGGTGGAATGTTGCAAAGGGGGGGGTGTGAGAGGAGGAGGAGGAGGGGAGCGACAGAGGGAGGGGTCAATTCTTCAGGAATTCCGCCGGTTTGGAGTATCTTTGCTTCCGTTGATGGGTGTCCACAGTCGGTGTCAACACAGCCGCAGACCGGGTACAGCGACAGTACTTGAACTGAAAACAGAGGGCACCACTTAGACACTTATAAATGGATATTTCTAGTAAAGAGAGACTATATTTTGATAAATACCTAAACAATCTGAGGCAGGTGGAGATGTTGGTGATGTCCGTGCCTGCCTCTTAAGGAGCTGTGCTCCAGAATACTTCAAAACCATTTTTTTTCCTCCCCTTCCAAAGTCAAAACAAACAGACACCACTTTTCTGCTGGTGGAGCTTACACGCTGGGTACCACTCTTTTTTTGGGTTATCCCTGCGCCCTACACCTGCTCATCAGTGAGCGGGAGGACCTCAGCTGACGTGACACATGGGTCGGTTACCTGCTCGCCTTTGTGTCAAGTGCCTTTTCCAAAAAAACAAAACAAAACAATCATCTGTGTCAGATTTAGTGCCAACCTACACGCATCGCCAAACAACCCTTCACCCCGCTTGTTGTGAACTTCTGGATAATCAGGCAGGGAGGAAGGCTGAAAAAACAGTGTTTTGCTTTATTTTTTATCATGGAACGGTGTTTTTTTTAATGTTTTGTTGGTTAAATCTGGTCCTAGTCGTATCTTCTAATGCACAGGTACTGGAAACACGGTGACCTTCTATCTTCCAGACCACTCGGAACCAACTCTCTTTCTTCTCTTTATTTTTGTCGTTTTTTTAGCCAGAAATGTGATGATGTACCGTTGACAGATCTAACTTGATTGTAAGTTCGATTTCAGGTGAGCCGTTTTAACAGTGGCCTGTCTGTTAAAAAAAAAAAAAAAAAAGACTTTTAATACAAATGGCATTTTTTAAAAAAGAACCCAAGCTGTGTTTTGTCTTTGTTGACCTACCAGAGTGGTTTGGAGCTCTTCCATGTTTAAATACACACACACATATTTTGATTAATACGCCTCACTGTTCAAAAGGTGAATATGTGCTGTGAACACTTGCTGGAAAATGGCTTTCCTTGCAACCAAAGATCACAGGTGTTGGATAGCTGAGCCTTTTTTTTGCATATTCATGCAAGTGTAATTATTCAATCTGCGCCGTAACACTGATGAAGCGTGTGTGAAATCCATAGGGGACAGGTGGGAACTCCCTGTTTTCCACGCTTGTCCTTTAAACCCTCTGTTTTTGTGTGCTCTGGACTGAAGTGCGTCAATTTCTTCCAGCGCTCTTCCAGGTCCGATTATGCAAGCCTCAGATAAGTTTTTATACATCGTCTGTGTGGGCGTTCAGCCCAGAGATTCGCCATTCTCGCTGCAGCGCGTGTGTGTGGGTGTAGTGTTGTGCTGCAGCTCTGCCTCTCTGCTCCTGTTTACCTGCCGGCCTACCTAACCAGTTTCCCGGTGTTCCAGAGAGCATTTGCAGGTCTGGCTGTGCTGCACATGTATGTGTTTTGATAGAGGAAGTTGAGGTCTGGGTGTTTTTTGGCAGTGCTTCGATCACAGGGTGCGGAGATGTCAGGACCACAGGGCTGCGCTGGAAGACGGGTCATGTCTGAACAGCTACTCTGTATGTCTGTGTGTGTGTGTGTGTGTGTTGCTGACATTTAGCCTGATTATTATACTAAATTCTTAACTGTTTATTTGCATTCTTTTGCTATATGCTTGAGCTCTGGAAGTGTTTTAATTAATGTTGATGGGCAGTCTAACTCAATTATTGTCAAGTCTGCGCATACAGACGCCGCTACAGTATTCGCAGTTTCTGTGTCAAAGTACGCACGCTGGGTTATCTTTCCCCCTCTGCCTGAAGCGAAACAGACAGCTTTGCTGCTTAATGTGTACTTCCAGCCTTCGCTGTACCCATTCCATGTGACTTAAATAGCAGCCGTTCCCGTCTTTGCTGCGTTCGGCGCAGGCCGCAACTCGCCCACTGCGGTTATCTGCGCTAAGTCGAGGCTGTTGGCAAGTTTGCGTGTTTGCAGCTTCGCTTCCGACCAGATGGTGCAATCAGACAGGCCTATAGGTACCACGGACGGATGGACGAAAGGGAGCTGCAGCCGTGCCCCAGATACTGTAAACACCCCACCACCACCACCACCACCACCACCTCGGACTGCTGTACAGTCGTAAACATCTGATAGCAGAAGAATTTGCCCTGTGAAGAGAGAGCAGCTCATCAGGTTCCTGTGTCGTCGTCGTCTTCTTCTTCGTCTTCCTCTTCCAGGCTCTGAGGAGCAGAAAGTTTCACTTCTCTCACCCCCGCCACCCTCCAGGAAATCGCTGGTGTTCGGAGGTTACAGGAGTTCCTGCTTGTCTGTGGTTGCCTATTGTGGTGGATGGTCATGTGATGCGGTTGCCATGGTTATGGGAAGGGGGGGTTGGGATGTGGTATGGCTGCTGGGGTTGGCCCAGTGACCTATGGGACTTCAGGCACTGCTGAAATAGGCTTTAGACTGTTTGATCACCTCTGTTTTCTCACCTTCATGACTGGGACGGGGTGACTCTGTTTTACTCTGGTTTAAGTGTCCGTGTAAGCGGTTTTGAACTGCCAGCACAGCTTCGCTGGTGAGGAACGTTGATTTCACAACTGCGTCTGGCCCTTTTTATTATTTTCTCGCTGTTGAAGCATCGGCTCTTACAGGAAGTGTTGCGACAGAGCCAGTAAGAGTAGGTGGTGTGTGTGTGAGTGTGTGTTGGCATTTTTTTTCTTTTTAACATGGGATTTAATCACTATATAGGCTCCTGCTTGAATTACAGACTTCTCTTCCTCTTGCAGCGTCATTGCTCTATTTTGGAGGCTTTTTTTGTGCTCCACAGTGTGTTTTTCCTCCCCTTTTTTGCCTTGCTTGTGCATGTGTGTGGTGGCAAACATAGTCTCCAGAATCACTTGGGTTTGAGCTGCAGCTGTGTTTTTGGGTTTTACGGCACTCGTCTGCTCTTCCTGAATGCAGCATTACCATAACAACGCAGGAATGACCGTTCGTTCCTTGTTTGTTTTCCCCTCGGAGGCTGAATGAGCTGTGTTTTTGCTGTCTTTAGCTCACACATGAATACACACACACACACACACACACACACACACACTGTATTTATCCTAGGTCGGGCCCATTTAAACCGCATACTTGCTTTGAAGCAGCGGTGTGTGTTAGTTTCCACATGACCCACTTGTGAGTCTTATCAATTCTTAGCCGGTTCCATCGATTAACCGGGCTTTTCCTCACACAGTACGTGCAGACTCTGTTGGGGTGAGAGTAAAGGAACCGGGCCTGCCGGCCCACTACCCTCCCTGTAGACCAGGGAGCGGCCTTCTCTCTCAGAGCCGAGGTGGGAATGTCCCGCAATTCCTCTCATTCCTGCCATTCCTCCATCTGTAATGTCTGGACATGTCTTCAGCACGAAGTGGAACAGAGCTGGGGCAGGCAGAGAGAACCGGGAGATTTATTTATGGGCCGGATTCCTGGATTACCTACATGTCGCATGTGTAAACTCCTAGACTCATCAGAGTAGCTGCTTCAGTTTATACTAGATGTTGAACTGGGAAAAGGTAAGTAGGCCAGAAGAGCTTGTCAGACAGGACTACTCACTCCCCACGTCCCCTCTGTGGATTACTAACTTTTGTTCTGGTGTCGGTGAGGACATGTAGCGCTCAAGGACCTGACTGGTAATTAGTTGTGTTCATTTTAATAAGAATTAAAAAGGAAGAAATGGGGTCATTGAGCGTTCAGTCTTTCTGGATGACTCACAGCGCTTCACCACTGTGAATGAGGTCTGTAGTGACACGCTTGTGGCCGTCCCCTGGCCTCACCTCACTCCCCAGCGGCCTCAGATGCAGCTCCCGAGGTCTGGGTGTGGTTTCTTTTCGGCCTCTCCGTCTGCGAATGTTTCCGCGTGTTTTTGCTCGACAACTTAATCCTCAGCTGACTGCGCCCGTTTGGGTGATTTTGAAAGGTTCAGGTTGGAACCGCAGCCCTGCTGGAAGTCTGGAACTATCGATTTCAGCCATGTTCCGAGATAATAACACCCACGCCCTCCGACCGCCGGCCCCAGTTAGAGGATCCACGTCTGCTGTGGCAGCCATAGAAATTCAACTTGTCTTGAACCTTCCTGAAACAGTTTTTAAAATAAGCAAAAATGAGTGTTCTACTTTTCCAACTGTGTTGAGAGAATGGATGTTTCCAGCATTGGCTGAAGTCAATCCCATGCTCTGACATTTAGAGCTGAAATCAGTTTCACCTCTAATCAGTTTTACAAACCATCACACTTTTGACTTTGATTTTAATCATCTCTTCTTCTAGCTGTTCTCGGTTTCAATTGCATAATTCATTCCCCACTTTGTCTTTGCTGATATGAACCCCCCCCCCCCCTCCCCCGTCAGTTAGAATTGTGGTCAGAAGGAGGTTTGTGGCATCTTCCTCCAGGGCCTGATGCCGGATCACGTGACTGCCTCCCCGTCGCTCCGGCGCTGCCCTCCTGTCACCACAGAAACGTCAGCTTTCTGACTAACGCGCTGTGACATAAATGACCCCCACACCACCCCCAATCCTAGCTCTTTTTCACTATTCGCCACCCGCCCTAGTCATTACTTCACTATCTGTGCCGCCGCTTTTCTCCTAATCGGTTTGTTATGCCCCACCAGTGGGAGATAATGTGTTTCAGTGTTTTTACAGTTATTCACCACTCCCACATCCTCCCATCTGCAGATTCATCATCAAACATCTCCCCTGAGGCAGGGTTACACAACAAGGGGGAAGAAAAGTGAGCAAAAAGCCTCAGATTTCCACTGTAGCATGCTAACTCATGCTAATTGAAATGAATTCCACTTCAAATAACAAAGGTGAGGTCAGTTTTTCTAAATATGGTGTTAACAGGAAGGGTGTGTGTGTGTGTGTGTGTGCATGCGTGTGTGCATGCGTGTGTGCGCGCGCCTGCAGCTGAGTCGCTGGAAAATGAGTTCGCGGCAATTAAAAGCAAAGTGCCAACACGTAACGCCGGGTTGTTACGGCATGAGTCAGACATTCTTTCCTTTTCACTGACACCTCGCTGTCATTCCCGGCCCGACAAGGTACACCGCATGGTCGCAAATGCAATAGCTGTGCAGAAACTCCGATGCTCCCCCCTCAGGCCTGCGCAGCGCATGTCCTGCGTCTGACCTCCTTCCTGTTGAAATCATTTCTGAGAATGTTTTTTTGTAGAGGCCATAGGAAATTACTCATATCCTGCTTGGATCTGCAGAAGAGGAAGTCTCCCGTGACCCGGGATACTGTAGCCTACTGACCCACATCATGAGATCTGGATGTAGGGTGAGGAGCGACGTTACGGCTGTGCGGTAGATCCATAACTACACCACTGAGAGCGTACAATCACAGGATGTAGCTATGGGTTTCGGAGATGTTTTTGATATTAGACGTTAGCCTGTGTGCTAACTATATGCCCTGTATATACTTCTATACCACTGTGCTACTGTGATGACCCAGCTCAGGGTGTAGTTCCGCCTTTTGCCCAGTAAGAGCTGGAACCTGGAACAGAACTGTTTTCTCTTTCCACACACAGTGTGTCCAGTGAGTCCAGCTTTCACCGCACCTCCCTGCCCGCGGCTCACTACGGCTGGTTGCAAAGCAATTTACCGATCAGTGGGAGTGCTTGAATTTAGGCTCCGCCTGCTGAGATGTGTGCGTCCTAATCCCGAGCACCAGCGGGGTTTTAACCAAAGAAAACTCCACACAGTGCGATAAGTCTGCGCCCTCTGGAGATCTTAATTTGTTGTCATAAGTGCTGAAATTGAAAGGGGGAGATCCAGTGTTCCCTGAAGAGAGGGCCAGATGGGGTCTCTTCTGTAAACTACCTTCGTCCCTCTCCTTCAAAATGAAATAAGGAGCACGCAGGATGGTATCAGGTGTAATACTTGTCACATGTGTCATGTGATGAGACACTGAATAGGGAATAGTGTGCTCACAGGAAGGAAGGGTGTTCCCGTCTAAGACTTCCTGTCTTGCTGTGTGACACAGTTTCAGGCCTGTGCTGCTCTTTTTCCCTCTTTTCTCCGATGTCCAACCTTACTTAACTTGATTGAAGCCCGTAGCTCACCCTATTTGTTGAACACATGACCAAAGTTGACATGTTTCCTTGTTCGTGGCTGGTTGCACTTCTTCTTTTTCCTGTTCTTCTGGAGTCAGCAGGTTCCACCAATCAGATACGCTGTTGTGAAACTCAAGCAACGCCCACAGATTATCACACCAGGGGAGCCACAGCCATTTTTGCAATGTTCATTGTGTTTTGTACAGTTTAAGCAAACAAGAGGTTACTCAACAAGATGTTGTCTCTTTTAGCCTCGATGCTACGCTAAAATAAACTAATTCCTACTAATGCTGGCAACATTTCGAAAAACAAAAGCAGACTCTTCTTATATTTTGTTAGTTATGTGCATGCTCATAACTCTAATTCTGTTGAGCATAATCACTTATCAAGAAAATGTGCACTGAGTGTGTTTTTATTTACTCATTATAAAGGTTGTAGGCCTATATTATTATATTGAGCCCCCCCCCCCAAACACACAGAGACACACACGTGCACATTCTTAAATATTCAGAACTTTTTTCTCCTGCAGCCTCTGGGTTTGCCTCCATCTTGATGCGTAAGCCTCCAGACCATATGGACCCCAGGGGGCTTACGAGGACCCCTGTGGTCACGTAGGGCCTGTTTGAAGGGAGTTTATGGGTATTTGTGTCAACTTTTCGGCAGCCTCCAGCCCTTTTTCTCTCCCATGTAGCCCCCTCACCACCACCAGCACCACCAAAGTCTTTTGTAAATCAGGCCCAGAAGAGTTAAAACTGTTTCACCATGTTTGTCTAAATTGGACTGTGATCTGCGAATCTCAGCCGATCAGCGCAGGCAGATGGCTGAGCGTTTCTCTCTCCAGTGACTTGCTGTCTCTGTCTCTCTCTCTGTCTCTCTGTCTCTCTGTCTCTCTGTCTCTC
>BJFM01000373.1:52766-67215 GCA_016586285.1 Arothron firmamentum
CCCCCACACACACACACACACACACACACATACACAAACACACACACAAACACAACCAGAGCACCCAGCAGGCGTTCATTAATGGCTACATATCAACCCAACAGGTGTCTAATCACAGACCTCTATGACATAATTAAGCAATCATCGCTGTGGAAAGTCTGGCAGGAAGGCTCGGCACAGACCAGTGTAACGGTGAGTCAGACGGTTCCCTCGCCGCCGTGTGATGGAGCTGTGGCGAATCAGCTGAATGGATCAGGGCGGCCATGACGGATACATATACGTTTTTCATACGGAGGGGGATAATTATTCTGTCCAGCTGCATTAGGGGCTCTCCAATCTGTCCTGTCCTTCATCTGCTCAGAGCCTTTCGCTCCTCATAAACATTAGCTTATTTAGCCTTGGAGTATGATTCTTGCACTTACAAACTGACAAACAAATTTTACAAAGTTGTTTTTTCTTGCATCATTTTCTGCTCTTAGCTACCACTGGCATGTACAGAAGAGATATTTTTCCACATCAAACTGGGAATTGCAACGAAAATTGGGCATTTTAAAAATCGGTGTGCTGAGGGAGAGCATCTGCTCAGCTGCTCATTAGCACATACAGAGCTGTAGCTGCAAACAGGATCTGTCATTTCTTCTGCTTGAATGTCACTTTGTGATTGGAAGCTGGTCCTCATGTTCCCTCCATCTGTTCTACCTAACAAACGTCTCATCTATTCTGTCCATCAGCCAGATTTTTTCTGCGCAGCTATCGAGTGTTGTCATCTGACACAATCCCTCATTACTAAAACTTACAAGTCAGGTTTAGCGTGCCAAATTGGTTCTATGAAACCCCCTTGTTATGTATTTTCCTCACAGGCTGCTGCCCTGAGATCAGATATGCCACATTAAACTCACCCCTTCATTAAGCACAATTTGGCGGATGAGTGACGCGATCAGCTCCAAGTCAATCTTGTCATCGCTATCCAACGTCTCTACTGCTTCGATGGTGTCGTCAGAGTATCTGTGAAACATAATCATGTAATACCGTATGGTTTTTTTTTTTTACTCAAAACAGCAAAATTGCATATTTAAACCTGAACCTTCTCCCCGTCTTACAGTACCTGTCTTTCAGGCTGCGTGCATAACAAGGCCAACTTTCCACATATTCCGCCTCTTTCTCCTGTTTCTCAGGCCTGAAATTTCGCCCCTGCCAAAAGCCTTTTTTCCGCCACGGCCTTCGGTCCTTCTTCTGAGGACGATACCTAAAAGTACACAATCCCTCCTGTTTATGTTTGTTGAAAATTGGTGTTTAAATGCTGCCATTTTCTACTGTATTTCAGCCCACCTGGTCATCTGAACAACATCTTCCAGCAGAAACTCCTCCACTGGGAAGGTAAAACCAGGGATGTGGATCATTGGGCACCTGCCTGCAGGGTGTTACAGCAGTTAAGGATTAAGCTGGGTGATTTTCTTTAGCCGTAGTTGCAGCTAAGATTTGTTGCATTGCCTACCAAAATACTTGGAGAACTTCTCTGCGTTGAGCGTGGCACTCATGAGGATGATTTTGAGGTCATCCCGGAGGCTAAGCAGGTCCTTGACGATGATGAGCAGCACATCCGACTGCAGATTTCTCTCATGGATTTCATCCAGCACTAGGTGACTGATGCTGGTCAACAACCTGTTTTACATGCAAAAATAAAGAAATATTTTGTTTAAAAAAAGTGTTGATATGTCTCCTTTACTTCAGGCCCAACGATGTGATTTTTTAAAAATTTTTTCTTAACCAAAATTCAATATATTAGACGTTTGGAATATTGTATTAGTTTGAATATAGACGTTAAGATGCATGGGCCCGTCTCACCAAGCTTTTAAAGGGTTTGAACAACAGTTAAACAAAAACACTCTGCACAGTGAGGTACTGAAATGACATACGGTACTCATGAGGTTAAAGTGTCGCTGGCGCTGCGGCTCAGTCGTGACAATTTTTCGACTGCAGACCTTCAGAAAAGGATGAGCGAGGACGAATAAATCAGCAAAATCTCTACCTGGTGCATGTGTGTGTGTGTGTGTATGTGTATGTGTGTATGTGTCATCCTTTTCGTGCCAATGAGAACAGGGGACCCATACTAATGATTCTTCCAGAAACGGCACACTCAACCACAAATGAACGAGGGTAAGACGTAAAGGGATTTACGAGGAGAAGACCAGGCAGATCCTCTGCAGGCAGAGGATGTGATTAGGGTAACAGAACAGGGTGTTGGCAGGAGACAACTCACGGGTCTGAGCGAAGCCACTGAAGAATTATGCCTGTTGTACAGTACAGAACCGAGCCCTGTCTCCGTGGTAACCGGCTGTGAAGATGTGAAGAGAGAGAAAAAAAATTAGACCTTATATTCTCTAGCAGACACTAATTAAGCCCAGTAGGATATAGACTTTTTAATTCAGTTAATTTCTTTAAGACTCTATTGTTTAACTTACAGCATCTATCTCTAAAAGAGAATCAACATATTTCATGACATTATTAGCAGTTCAGTTTTCTCAAACTGCTGGTTGTCTATCTGCAAAGAATTCAGTTTTCTGATATGATATTGCATTTTAATAGGTTTGGCTATACGATAAATACCGTTTTTAATTTTTATTCACATTTACTATAGTTACACACCAGAAGGAAACAAAAAAAACCTTTAAGAGCAAGTAATCAAGCAACAATCAGGCTTCCAGGAGGTCTAGTGGGAGCTACCGCCTGCTGAGGATGCATTAATTCACAGAATAATTAAGAAAGAAATTAATTTTTTTGCAAATGATGACATAAAAACTAAGGCTTACTGAAGTGTATAGAAGTGGCGTGGGAGCTTTCAATAGCTTTGTATTGAAGCTGATACTTAAAAAAACATTCAGTAAAACAGAATATATTGCCAGCTTTTACATTCATCCCCTGAGACATTCTGGCAATAACAGAGCAGCCTTTAAAAGCTAGGTTTTTATAAAGTTTACTGAAATGCTGTCATGAAACAGTTCCAGGGTTACAGATTTTTCTCCCTTGAGGAGTACTGTGAAACCGTAGCAACTGAATGAAATTAAAAATGAAAGAAAAAGCTTTAAATGAAACCTTCTGCAAAATGTAGGATCTATTTGTTCCATTCCTCTTACAGCAGTTTCTCTCTGTAATATTATCTGCACCTGTCATCTGCAGTATCAGTCTGTTTCTTCACAAATCCCTTAAAGCTCTTCCCTCCACTCAAGTGCATCTTCTTCCTTCCTTTACCTTATACCCCATCATTAATAATTCACCTTCAATCTTTGCATTCTTATCATCTTTTCACTCAATCCTCTCACCAACTTTGCAAATACGTGTGCCTTTTCAGAATTCCCCTGAGCCAATGCCCGTAGCTGAATTTTTGATCAGAACTGAATATTTATTTGCAACTCATGAATATAGCCTGGGCACCATGCAAATGCACCCCTGCAGACGGTCTTTGAAACCTGGCACGTGCTCAAAGATGCAACGCCAAAGGCTCTGTGACGGAGGAGGAAAGAAAGTCAAGGGTGAACTCAGGGTTTTTCCTTTCATAAAGCTGGATTAATTTTTACAGTGGCGTGCTGCCATGACAAAGCTGCACTGCCAATCTGCTCCAGGGGTTTGACTAATGTTTTATATTTACTGAATTGTGATCTTTCTGTTCTGAAAGCTTTGATACCATGGAAAATGAAAGTGTAACACACACAAGATAAGAGTAGAACTTAAAGATTTTAACAAAGCAACACAAACCAACAAAACCCTGAAAGCATTGTTAAAACAAAGATGAAAACACAAATCATAAATTTCAAAGCTGGAAAATTTGAAAAACAATGTCACTTCAGTCCAAAGCAAGATATGAATTAAGGTACAGTACATTTAATAAAAAATCATGCCAGGCATAAAAAATTTAAATGCCCGATTGAAAATGATGGCTGAAGAGACCTCGTGGAGAATGTTTCGGTAATCCAGCATATAAAAATAAATGCTTCTGAAAGCAGCTAGCCTTATGAATTTCTCTCTCACTGATCCTGCAGGTAACAAAACCAGTGTGTTAGCACAGCTTTAAAGTTCTATGTCCTGGAATTGCTCTCTAACTAATAAAATACTTTTAAAAAAATGTCACCATAATTACTTGCATCTCTCCTCAAAATTAGATCCAGGTAAACAGCTCAGCTAACTACTTTAAATTACACAACAATTGGACCAAGGTGTTCTAAAAACCACAAGAAATCTAAGTGAATTTAGATGTTGTCGATTAAACCAACAGACCTTTGAAGGCGGATTTGGTAACCGCAGGAGTTTCCATTTCCAACTCTCTCTGCCCGCTCTGCTGCTACACGCTCTGCCACCTGGGGGAAAATGCGCATATGGAATTAGAGTTATTTTTTTTAAAGCTGCAAAATGAAACTAAAACACCACTGACAGCGACTACCAATCCAATTTAATGACAGACCATTAAAACAAAAACACACCGAGATGGCGCTGATGCGGCGAGGCTGAGTGCAGACCACCCGACACACGGAACCCAGCCCACGGCTGATATGGTCGTCAAGGATAAACTGGGTGACCTGAGTGGTTTTTCCACACCCCGTTTCCCCGCTGACCACAACCACGCGGTTTGAGTTGATCAGTTCTGTCAACTCCTTAAAATGGACAGACAAAAGGAGGTCAAAGGAGGACACCGTCAAAGTCAAGACAGGAGAAAAAATCGTTTAAAAGAAGTTACTCCAAAGCCTCACCTCTTTTTTCCCATAGGATGGCAGGTTTTTTCGGAATTGCTAAAGACAATACAATACAATTAGAACAATGGATATTTGTAAAAAATGTTTTGGCTTTTCTAATTTTTCTTCTAAGCAATTATGAACTCACCAGCATCTCTTTGTATTTTGGATCTGATTTCTTTTCCTGCAGATCTCTCTTTAATCGGTCATCCAGTGAACTGTTTCTGCATACTTCCTGAAACAAGAAGTCCAAATCTTTGTCCTTCCATCTCAGCGTCTCTTTATCCTCTTTCTCCTCATGCCCCTCTGGTAGCTGATCTTCTTCATCCCACGTGTCTGGTGGCTCATCTTTAACATTTTTTGTCGAGAAGTACCTATAAAAGCACCAAAAAAAAAACAAACAAAAAAAACCCCACTGTAGTCCATGTTCTGTGATCATGGCACAACAAGCCTTAATTTTGAAGTACTCTCTCACTGTCCTAACTTGAGACTTGGTTTCTTTTGGTTAAGATTCATGTCATCCTCCTCTTCCTCAAATTTGATATCAAGTTTATCCTCTTCAGGAGCATCCCCATCGAAGTAACTATAAAAATATATGACAAGCATTATGATAATGTATACAATAACAGCAGCCGGAGAAATCAGTGGTCATACCAGTGTCCTGTGTTGGCAGAGGTGGAGGCTCCATCTGGACCAGGGTGATTGCTCTGGACAGAGTTGAGCAACTTGGTAATATGCTGCTCTCTCGACTCATCCATTTGGACCACTGCTAGCTAATATCAGTAAAGGGAAAGAGTTTGGTCACAACCATGCTCTTTTTAAGCATTTTAACTGCCCTTAACCTCAAGATGCATGTTAAAACCATGGAATTGAACAAAAGCAACGCACAGATCTGCGATCAGCCTGCTTCCTCCTGACAGCACCATATCTTGCGTACCACAACCCGATCTCTCGGCCCTTCAGATGAGGTGGAGGACGTTCACGTTGTCCACTTCGGTCCTGGTCAAAGTCTGAACTGTGTCCCCTAGAGCCGCCACTTCTGTCCCACCGCTCTCTGCTTCCATCTCTGTGCCCTCGACCCCCTCTCCTGCCTCTTCTTCCACCTCCGCCGCCATATCCATAACTCATGCTACCGAAGGAGAAGGGTAGCGGTACTACCGAAATGTTACAGCAGCTACAAGCTAATGCTAACTCCACTTGACAGTAACTACACCAACTAAGCTACTGGTGACTCTTTTCTTGGTGTCTACAAATACACTTCATATTTTCCACACCGAACTATCGCCTGAAACAACACCATGTAGGTGTCAAAGTGCTGCTAATGCTTTCTTGTTTCCTCTTCGGCGTGTCGCGTAGTAATGACGTCAACTCCTCATTGTCGCAGAGCTCTGTGATTGGTTCCTAATTTATCTTCAATTCATTGAAGAATTTGTGCAGTTTACTATCAATGCAGCATACAAGGTGATTTATGTGCAATTTTAAATTTGATCAAGATAAAACGTTCAATATATCTGATGCATTTTAATGCAATTTTAATATTGCTTTGTTGGAAAACAGAGACGTTAGAGCATTATTTTTACTTCAATGTGAGATTCTATACTGTTCTGTCTGTCCATGTTTATTCTCTGCGGAAGCTTGAACATTTTGTGTCATCTGTGTAACTTCTCAGTTAATCTAAAGTTTAATAGGGCATCGGGGAATAGCTTGTTATCTGGAGCTTAAAGGTTACAGCCAAATGAACAATATCTATCACGACAGCTTTAGACTGCTGGTATGTCTCATGCATGGCTTTGGTTCTTAGTTGGAATTATGTATTTCTTCATCAGATTAAAATAATTTTATTTTGAAAAACAGCCTTCATATATTTATTAAAAACATCTACTCCACCTCTAAATTTTTAGTCCATTATTACATATAGGTTTTTAGCCATTGTAACAAATTTAATTCTACTCAAGGGTATTTTTTTGTGTTATGCTAAATATCAATATGTATTGTTTCTATTTCCTTTTATGTCTCAATCTAATTTGTAAAAAGCAATTTAATACAAACCCAATTAGTGCCATTAAGCAGAGAACAGGGAGGCAGCAATTTCATTTGAAGGCTGCTGAGAGTTTTAGAGACTATATAACACCTTCTTGCTCTGCATCTGTGTCATTAAAATTCTACACCACTTTCACATGTGCATCTATTTCACACCATCTTTCCTCATGTGTTTTACTGTGAAAACAGCAATGCTGCAGTGCCACCTTTGCTCTGTTCTCAAGGTATGTATTGAATTCCAGTGTGCCGAATAAGAAGAACAGACAACAATCAGCTAAATTCAGTCCTTTTACCTGAGCTGTGAAAGGAGCTTAAAGGGAAAAGGAGGGATTAAAAATGAGAGAGGCACTGCAGCAGAATACCAAGAGAAAAAACAAACAGAATGTGGCTCAGGTCTGCAGGGGAATACACATGAGAGCCTTTCCTGACTGGAAGAAGTGGAAGAAAACAAGAGGATATGAGGGGGAATGAGACTGTTCTGCCTCCCACCCCCACTCTGTGCTCCTTGGATGATTCTTGCTGCACATTTGCTCTTATTTTTACCTCTTTTTTTAAAAAAAAAAAATCCTCGTTGTTACATGTGATGCATCTCTGACCCAAATAATTCGTGCATTGAAAAGTTCAGATTAAAAGATACATTTTTATATTATATCATGTTTTCCAGTCTCATTGAAATTAAGGTCTAGATCAGATATCTTTCCTTTTTGTAAACATTTCTTTTTTTTTTTAATCTTTTATCAGTCTATTTATTCAATGATTGTTCCTAACTTAGCTTAAGCTAAAGAATGTGTCCAGATTTAAGGTGGGGGCATTTTTACTGTCAGTGCATCATTTCTCACAGCAGAGCTAACAAGTTATTGATCACAAACATTAATGAGAGCGGGAGCTGACTCCAAGTCCTGTTTCAGAGCAAGAACAAGCAGATGATCAAATTATTTCCACTCTGTTAGTCCGCAGAGATGAAGCCTTTCTCAGCTGAAAACGTTTGGCACCATTAGCTCAGCACCAGAGGTTACAGCCAGCTGGATTTATGCACTTTTCTTTGCCCAACACTAACAAAACAAAAATGTGTTGCAGCCCCGTTGGAGGCAGTTTTCTGCTGTAAATATTTAATGAACACATTCAGGGAAAGAGAAAATGATAAAAATTTAAAAAAAAGCCTGCACAAAACGCACCGGTGTTGCTGTGTATACCAGGTTACCAAACATGTGACATGGAAAAATAAAAACACAAATATAGTTCAACATTATTCTGATATAGCATTTTTTTTTAACCGTAACTGCATGTAAATGTGCACTTAAACGATGGATACAGATAGAGATATAACCCATGACAGCATCTACATTCAGAACCAAAACACAATACTATGTAAATTTTATTCTGATGCTGAATTTGAAGCACGTATCGGACAGGAAAGAATACTGATTGGATGGTCGGTGAAGTGAGCAGACAGAGATAATTCCCTTAAGTATCCCCGCGATGTACATTCAGATGCTGCCTAGATACTGGAGTAAAATACACTGTTTAAATTGCACCGCAGGCAGGGAGCTGGTCTGCCTGAATATCCCCTTCAGTAATCACTAGCTCTACCTCTCCCTCTCTCACCCTTTAAATGCTGGTACCGCATTTCCCATCATTTCCACCAGCTTCTCCAATCCTTTTCCCTCTTTGTTTCACCATTTATGCCTTTGGTTCTAGAAAGAAATGATAAATCCTACAGAACTGACCCTCTGAACAGGTCTCATGTCTCCATGAATTTCTCATTTATTTTATGATAGGCTGCCATATGGCGAAACTCTCGCAAGGAATAGAGATGCACTGTTCTGATAATCCTTCCCTCTGCTTTCTTTGGCTTTGTGCAGGCTAATCTCTACATACTCTACAAACATGTGACGTGTGTGTGTGTGTGTGTGTGGGGGGGGGTCATAAAACAGGAAGTACTCTATTCAGAACACAGAGAGTGGTTTAATAAAGTTTCTATTTGGTTCACTTGATAGTTCTTTTCATCTGCTGAGGGAGAGGATTGGGAAATTTGTCATGGTTTGTGGCCTCCAAACACCATTTTCCAGCTTCACTCCTCCCTCTCCCCAGCCTGCCTCATATAGGCCTCGTTCAGCAGCTGGATCTCCTCACGATACCCCAAGCTCTCCCGCGTCTGCCGCAGGCTGTTCTGCCGGTGCGCCTCTACAGTGTCGGGAATGCTGATGTTGATGCTCTCCACCTCTGGGTTGCTGCTGCCGGGGATGAGCAGGGAGTAAGAGGCCGTCTCGCCCAGGTCGCAGGACACAAAGCGGTTCTCCCTGCGCGAGAAGCGCAGCGATGGCGAGCGGGTGTGTGTAGAGGACTGGCTGATGTTGGAGATGATGGAGACGCTGTCCATGGCTTCTTCATTGTCGCAGATCTCCAGTACTTCGAGGTGGATCTTGACATTGGTGTCCCCCACTGCAGCTCCTATGCCCATTCCAAGTGCGGTATCCATTCCCAGACCAGTGCCGCTGATGTTCGCATCGCCGGCCTGACTTTCAGACGCTGCTTCATCTGCACTGGGCTCGTGTCCCACCGATTTGGAGCGATATACTTCAACCTTTCAAGAAAAAGTAAATAAACAAGACAGATCAGGAAAGTTAGTTTTGGCTTAAAGCTGCCAGTTCTACTCATCTTATAGCCACATCTTTCATACATAAATATACATCATGTTATTGCAGGGCAAAGAAATTAAAGAAGAATCATTTACTGACAGCAGGAAACAGCCTGTTGTGTTACCTTTTTGGCATTATTGGGGGAAATTTTCAACCCGTCACTGCTGACTTCATAGGTGGAGAGAGACAGGGTCTTCCCTGTAGGTGCCTGCAGTGAAACGGTGCCCTGAAAGGCGCAGAGGGGGATTGATAGACCACCCGTTGAACGCTGCAAAGGAAAAAAAAATTACAAAGATTAAAAAAAAAAAAATCAAGGAAATATTAAGTACTTGAGAAGTAACACGCAGCATCAGAGTGAGCCTCTGTCAACATGTTTTGAGAAAATGTGGCTTGCCAGAGGGGGTAAAAACAGAAGCATCCTGTGGTGCCACAGTGGAGTGGTCTCATTAAGCTTCCTACATTATTTAGATTAGTTTGATGGAACGATCGTGTTGTGATGCTCTGCTGAGGCATAGAATCTCCAGTCTTTTCTTCTTGTCTCTGCAGCAGAGCTTTCATGTGCAGCTGTACAGGTTTGTATAGTTTAATGCATGTAAGTAGCCTTTTAAATTCATCATTTTGTCCAAACCCTCAGCTTTAACACATGACCTAAAGCAAAAAACCTTTTTTTTTTCACTTGAAAACAGGCTCCTATTTGCGAATCTACAGAAATATTTACAGTAGAATATTGAATTTGGTTGTGTTATTTCCTGTTTACCTGTTATCTGCAGATTTGCAAAAAGGGCGGATTGATCTCCCCGCCATACATACTGAACCCGTATTACATCTCCATTAAGCCTGCGACTTTAAGGTCACACCAAGGGTAAAGATGCCTCTAAGCTCTAATTCCAGGTCTCCCTGTGGAAACTGAAGGCTGGAGGGGCCCACGATGAGAAGCACAGATGCTGGGTAATGACATCTAGCCTGCTAACGAGGAACAAGCCCCAGCCTGGAAATGTGATAAATCACAAATAGCCTAAGCTCGGCTTTTGTTTCTGATGTTGACTTTGTGCGTCACTGATATCGGTGCTCGTCAGATCCTGCTGTTGTGAAGGGTTGTCTGATTTCCTGGATCTACAATGGTGTGATGGTAAGTCATGTGCTTCTTCATGCATCATGTAGCTACACAGGGTTCGTAATCAATGGATGCCTGAGGGAGCATGCTATAGGGTTTGCTCCCATACACACATTCACAACATTAGAGGTAGAGTACATTAGAGGGAACCATAATGCAAAACGATGCCTGACTAGCATCATAAAAATTCAAACCTGCTTCCACGTTTCTTCATTTCAACAATTAGTTTTGCAAGTTTATCTTAACCAGCCTGTAAGGGCTCATCTGCCATTGCCTCTTGCTGAGGGGCAATGCCCCAGCCTCACCCTGCCCCCCCCCCCCAAGGCTAAGCAAATATCATTTGCGCTTAAAATACGTCGCAAAAGGAATTAAGCATCTGGGATTACAGGAGCACTGAAAATCAACCCTAAATAAAGAAAAGGATTAAAAATGGATTAGTGGATAACGGCTCACACACATAACGAACTGAAGCGAAAATGTTTGGTCTAGATGCCCTCTGAATTGAAAAGGTCGAGTAAGTATAAGAGAGTCAAGCTTCAGTGGATAAATCTCATTAATATTGAATCTGTAAGCAGAGGCTTTAATTCTTTGAAATCCACAAGTTAAAATCGATGAAACAGCCTGAGTCATGAGAGCTGATTTGATTTTGGGTCTACATTGCAACACTGAGAAGATATTTGCCTGACAAAGGTTTCAGACGTGCTGTATTGCTGCTGACGGGATCATAATTGATTGCTGTATGAATCAAGCTACAGAAGACTTGAAGACAGACATGCGGAGAAGCAGAAGGGGGTTTTAAAACATTTCTTATCACCCACCCACCTCAGTTTGTCACGTTCATTATAAAATGCTTACAGATGCAGGAAGAAAATACCAGGATTGCAAAACAGCCCAAATGGGTCCTGAAATGACACTCTTCATGACTGTGGGAATGAAAAGCATACCTGTCTGGGTGTTCTCTCTGATTTACTCCTGCACCACTCCCAGTCAGTCAGCTCGATTTTGCGACACACCTCGTGAGACAGCCTCCTCTCCGCCCCCTCAAACACAGAGGACGTGTCGCCAAGGTCGTTATCCTGGTGCGAGGCCAAGGAGGCCAGGCAGTGGAAGTCAGCGTCCTCCTCGTGGTTCTCGCGAGGGACTGGAGGGTGGTCGGCCAGCGCCTCGCTTGCGCCGGCTTCTAAAAGAAGTTCCGCGTGAGAGGAGCTGTCCACTGGGCAGGGGGTGCTGAGGTCAAAATCAGGCCTCAAGTTTGAAATCCCACCCGTCTCTAGGACGTCCAGCCGGGGGTGAGAGAAGTCACAGTTGAAGTAGGTGCGACAGGCAGGGTTTTCCAAGGCTGGAGACAAGGCGGCATGGGACAACTTGTACACCCCGTAGCCTTGGTGAAAGGAGAGGTTGAACTCAAATCTCCTTTTTTTCACTACAAGAAACGAATCAGTCAGTTTGTCAGCTTCAGAGTAGATCTGTCGCCTTTTGCTTTGCCTGTTAACTGTTTACCTGATGGTCCCCGTCTGGGAGCCTGTTTGCAGTTAATGAAGCAGCCGCATGGCATGTGGATCCAGCGCTCTGACAGGACGAATAATGGAGTAACAGCTGGGGCGAGCAGAGTGAGAAAGAAGCTCAGGGTCTCCAGGGAGGAAATGCTCGCATTAAGCACGTGACGCAGCAGCACCATCATCTGTGAATGAAGGGAAAGAGGGGGAAATGAATTCACAGAGAAGAAACCAGATTCATTGCGGATGGGGGAATGAGGGAAGCACAAACAGGAAACTATTATAAAATCAAACTGGACTGGATTTGGCGTATTTGGCTTTTGTACCTTTTTCAGCGCTGCAGGTGTGGAATGCTCTGTTTGCTTTTCACCTGCTTCTGTTTGTACAAACTTTTTGAAAGGTCATTTGCTTTGCTTCAATTTGAAGCGTTGTTGCAACAGTACTTCAGGCTGTGTAGCAACTGTGCATTTCATAATGGGGGCCAAATGAATTCTTGCCTTTGGGCAGAACAATACAGCTGGTTTTAGAGCCTTTCTAACATCCCCTATAATGTCTGTAATGTTTGTTTTTTTTAAAATGGAAAAGACCTTAACCTTTGTATTGTCCTGGGGTCATTGGGCTCTAAAGGAAATCTGTTGCTGTCAAAATATGCCTTTTATTTTTTTCCCAACAAATGGTCACTGTGGTAATGGGTTGGGCTGAAGAAAAAGATGTAACACAGGATTGATTGACAATTTTATGCTACTGTATATGGTTTGAATAAAGGATCATTATTGACTCCAGAAGACAAAAGTAGTCTGGATGGTATTAGCTGTTAATGTGTTACTGTAAATTCCAGTTGCTTTTGCACACCTTAAAGTTGTGATCGCTGCAGATTAAAGTCTGCCAATGAATGTCTCATATTGTCTTATTACTGAATCACTCAGATTCCCTCTTGGTTGTTAAGAAAAGTTCTGCAGAAGCTAATCAAAGCCACTTACATACACTGGATCTTGATTAACAACCATAAATAAAGTCACTCCCAAAACATAAAAAAAAAAAAAAAAAAAAAATTGACAGTGCCTTTACGAAAAACGTATTTACTTTAAAAAAAAAAAGTTGCCATATATTTCCTTACCATTAGCGGCATCCATAAAATAATTCGAACAATGGCAAGAATCATGGAGAAGCGCTTTTGCGCAAACACAACTGGAGTGTCCTCGATAGCTGCCGTCCCCTGCCCGTTCACTGGTGGCAGACAGCTGCCTTCTCGTTCCCTGACCTCGGCACTGGATGAACTCGGGTTTACCTCGTTGTAGGCGCCGAAACTTTTGTTCAGACTGTGCCGGGAAAACGATTGAAGGTCGCAGAAGGGAGGGGACCCACCGAGACCCCCCGCCATCTGCAGGTAGCTGGGGTACAGCAAAGTCCTCTGGGGCTCTCTGGAGCACAGCAGCTGGTACGTGAGTGGGATGAAGAAAAACAACAAACCGCAAAAACAGAGTGAATATAAGGCGAAGAGGAGCAAGATGTAAAAACTGTCGCTCTTTGGGAAACACCCAAGGGGAGCCTGCGCAAAGCTGCCCCACCCGCACAAAGGTAGCACACTGACGGTCAGGCTGACCGCCCACACACCGGCAATGGCCCACATCACCCTCACCGGCCGACGGATAGACTGAAGCACCCCAAATCTCTTTGTGACATAAAAAGTGTAGGCTGCTATGAGGCAAGCCTTCATATTGCTCGAAACCCCCTGGAACACGTACAGAAGTCCGGATAAAGTGCAGAGGCTGGCCGACCCCTCGCGTCCATCTGTCTCCCACTGAAACAGCATGAACAGGGAGAGAGGGACCACGCTGAGCAGGTCATCTACCGACATGGAAGCCACTATCAGACACAGGGAGGTTTTCCTCCTCATCCGGAGGAGAGACAGCAGCGAATAGACGCCGCCGGCAAAGGTGGCCGCCGCGAGGGTTACGCACAAGCCGAAAAGCAGCAGGCGGATTTGCCTCTCCAACCCGTCGGGGTCCGTTTTCTCCGATGTGTCCACGGAAAGGTCGCTCTGGTTGGGCGCCGGAGAGCTGCTGTGCGTGGTGGTCATGTTCGGGGAATGAAGTTCTCCGTTTTGGCACTTTCGGTGACTCGGTCTCGGCTCACTGGCCTGTAAAGTTTAACGCGCGGTGAAGACTGAAGGATGGCACCGCATCGCCGCATCTCCGGAGAAATCAGACAGCGGGGAGAATGAGTGGCTACATCTCAACACGCGCAACCAAATCCGCGTTCGCTGCTCAGACCGCGCAACCAGGACACCTCCTGGTTCCAGGGGCTGATTTACGCGCTGGCGTCATCAGCGTTTTCCACTCACCGTAGACGTTTTGGGGTTGGGCCAAAAACGCTGCATGTGCCGTCACATCAGGCTGCGTTTTCATCTGTGGCTCGGCCCGACCCTCTCTCTGG
>BJFM01000373.1:70780-85892 GCA_016586285.1 Arothron firmamentum
ATATAGAGAGAGAGAGAGAGAGAGAGAGAGAGAGAGATAGAGAGAGAGAGAGAGAGAGAGAGAGAATTTTATATTTTTAGATTTGTTTATATTTTATTTACATTAAACATTATTATTATATAGAAATCAAATTCAATTTCACTTTCATTTGTAATGGACTGAACACATGTTGAAGACACACTACGCCCCCTGCTGTCCATTCTTCTCTTAGACCTTTATCTGTTATGGTCATACGAACAATAAAATAAGAGTAGAAATTTAAAAAAAAAATACATCAGGAGATACTTTAAATATATTGATTTGTCATTCTAAAGTTCTGATGTCAGAATACGTTATGGAGTTGTGGAATTTTGTGTCCCGTCGATAAAATCACAAAAGTTTAATTCAGAGTTTCAATGCATCAGCTGCACTTTACTACTTTAAATAGACTCAAAATACAGAACTCCTGCAGTTAAAAAGCTTTCTGAGTTGTCCACCAGATGGACCTGTTGCACCATCGGAGAAAAGGTGGACCTGGAGAACCTAAGTCAGACGGGTCGGGACAGTGGATCAGACGCACCGCATCTAAAGCCAGTATGAGTGGGGAGACCTCCACGAGCAGTAAAGCAGACTTACTTGCACACTATCCCTCCATGTCCTCCCTAACATCACGTTGACGTCCACCAGATCAAAAGAATGATTTAAATGGAATCATTTATTCACACAAGACAAACCAAACAGCTAAAGTCAAAATAGTCTCAGAAAAAATTGATCCAAAGGTATAGATTGTCCTTGAGAAATAATTCTACCTTAATGAGAGTCATCTAAAATGTGATTTTCTGCAGACAGACAGGAAAAACAGGCCCCAAAAAGAAGGATTATGCCCCTGTCGTACCCGTATGCATCCATGTGTATAATTTGTCTATGTTTCTATATTAATGAACAGACCAGGGATCTTCATTAAGGGTCCCATTAGTGCATCTTTTCCCTCTCTGGACTCCTCCTACTCTTCGCCACTGCACTCATGTTCACCCCTCTGATGCAACTGCAGACATACGTGCTCGCTGTCATCGATGCTGAACTGCGATATGTCTCCCACCGCTTTAAGAATAAACACAAATGACTCATTTGTAGTCTCTAGACAGAAAAAACAGATACCAATTTGAAATGAGGCTGAAGGATGATTAGAAGTAAATGTCAGGGGTAAATTATGGAAAATCATTTGGAGGAGTCTAGCTGTAAAGGTTGTTGACTGACATCTGAGCTGAAGTTGGGCCATTACCTGGACGTTGCTGACAGGCAAGGCTGGGCAGCCTCTCAAAAGCCTTTCAAGCTGACATGCTATCAAACGCCGGCGCTCGTCAAAACTCCACAGATGTGATGAGGAAGGCTCCAGCAAGCCAACAGGCAACGGATATTTCCAGCCTTTGGTCTTTGGAGTTCAATGTGACAGAGATGACTCTGAAAATTCAAGACAGCATTAAAAAAAAATATAAATAAAAGTTTCTTCTGAAACTTGCTAAAAATAAGAAGCTTGTTTGAGCCGCAGGGGGCCTGCTGTCTCTGGTGGAGGTTGCTCTGCTTTTATGGCAGAGCATTAGAGGCCAATGACTTTACATAAAGCACCAAAGCCACTTTCAGATCAAGCAGAACTTTTAAAAATACACTGGGGGAGGGTAGGGGGTGTTTTTTCACTGTGTGGAGCCCCCTGCTTGGTGCACCATCATGCATCTCTCCCCATTCCCATCATGTCTTGTCAAAGTTAAAAGATGTACACCCCCAACGCGATCTAAAATTAA
Organism: Arothron firmamentum; assembly: GCA_016586285.1. NCBI lineage: Eukaryota > Metazoa > Chordata > Actinopteri > Tetraodontiformes > Tetraodontidae > Arothron > Arothron firmamentum. The sequence continues at coordinate 72,559 of BJFM01000373.1, forward strand.
CAAAAGCTCGACTGTTGAAACTGAGCAAAACATCTTTCTGTCAGAGAATTTAAGGTGGAAGGAAAAGGAGGAGGATGAGCCCACTTTCAGTGAGAGGGGATGACAGATTCTTTGTAACAAACCCCACAGCCCTCCCATTCACCAGGCCGTCGGTCCGCACCAGCCAGAGCTGCTCACAAGAACGCTCGGTGCCCCAGACCCAAATAGCACGGCCATAAATTAGAGTCAGCTCTGCCTCACAATGCTGTCTAGGCATGCCTTCCATTTTGATCAGAGGCTTCTTTCAAATCTGCCTTCACTATAAGGATTAGGATGAATCCCGTTGCGTCTGCAGTGTCACATGACCACAAATAGAGCCTGATTCTTGCTGAGACACGCAGCGTGATGACAGAAGTGAGCTCCCGAGTAACCAAATCTACAGTGGAATCAACGTCTCTGGGATTAAAGAGAACATCCTGTGAAGTTTAGGGAATGTCAGGTCCTCTCACAGGAGGAACGGGCTTCTCATTATTGTGAGATTATCTTGAAATTACTCAGAATTTAAAGGATGTTCAGGATGTCTTTACATTTTAGTCTTTTATTTTCTCCTTCTTCTAAGAGAATGTGAAGAAGAAAATGGATGTGTTGTAACCTTTACAACAGTGCCAAAAATCTCAAAACAGATATGATTATTTGTTATCATGTAGCTGTCATGATATCTGTAACAGAATGTCATGTTGTAGCAGCACGGTCGGTGTGACAACAGATGCTGCCATGATGCCTTCCTATCAGCCAGAATTTCAGAGTGTTTTTTTCCAGTTGATCCAGAATAAATTTATTTTTCTCCAAAGTCCAGGATCAAGTGATTTTAGAGTGTAGATCCAGACCTCGAGGCAAACTAGATCAAACAACGTGGCACTGTCACATCCCTCTTCATTTATTAAGTAAATAGAAGTAACTGTCGCACTTCAAATTACACTTGAATTTCCACTCTTACACCCAGCAAGCAGGAGCAGCAGCAGCAGCAGCAGCAGCAGCAGCAGCAGCAGCAGCAGCAGCAGCAGCAGCAGCAGCAGCAGCAGCACTAGTATGGTGGATCCTGCTCAAACATTTGGTGCTGGGAGTCTGGAGAGTCTGAACTCTACACGTGAGTTGTTTTCCTTTTTACGATGCAACTCGGGTCAATCAGACCAGATAATGACAATAAAAATTTGGGCACCAAATATAGAAATACAGTCATGGTTTGCAGTTGCTGGAATGGAATACTGGCCAAAGTAGATTTTGGAAGGGACCCAAACAGTCTGTGGACCTTGATGGAGAACGTCTGCTCGTATCAACTTTGTCCACACCAAAGGAACTTTTTGAGCTGGTACGGATAACTGGTGATGACCTGCTCCTGCTCCAATGAGGCAGTGATAATGTGTACAATTTTAAATGGGGGTAAAACTGTCACAGTAGGGGTCATGTTACTTGAAGGGAGGAAAAGCTCAGATATGACTTCAACCGAGTGACAGATGCAATAATATTGGCCTTTAATCTGCTCTTAGTTATGCAGATTAAATATTTACTTTACGATCTGGTCTGACCACCTGTGGTTGCCAGACTCTCTGCTAGCTTCCTCTTTTGCTTTCAGCTTGTGGGTGGCAGTTCGAAGGGTGGATTCGGTGAACAGCTGAAATATACAGTAGTTATACAGTCATTGTGATAGGTCATAGCATGTTTTATTTCTCAAACATTAGGACTTAAATTTTAAATGTTACATTTGCAACACTGTTACAGTATGGAGGTGAATAAATTATAAAAAGCAGTGAAATGAAGGGCTCTTGTGGTAATCAGAGGCTGGACATCAGCATATTGCTTTTTCTGAATCAAATGTGTGATAATTCTTTCCCGAGTGGGTGACAATTCATTGGCAGAGGGCACCTCTTTGGCATAGAGTTCGCTATCTCGCCACTCGTAATGTGAAAATAGCCATTAGTGCAATTTAGAAATAACATATGCTACGGTTACTAATGCTGTTTTTAGGTGTGAGTAGCTGCATTTCAAAGAGCTAAATGGCAAGCAATGCAGTGAAACCTACCGTCATAGTCATCGTAACCGTATCAGCATCTATTCACATGAGATTAAAGGAGAGGGCAGGGGACAAGACACAGCGACAGGGCCAATCAAGAGAACGCAACTGTAAGTGATGGAGCAAAATAGTTTGTGTGCATGTGTGCATTTCAAACAAACTCTATAAAGAATATACTGTTGAGAACAAAATAATCACTTGCTGTGGCACAGATGGGACAGCCAGACTGGTGAACCAGCACACAAATAGCAAGATAACGCTTATTAAGGAACAGCTTTGTGGGCGGGTGGTCAGAGCAGTTCCCTTTCCCCATTCTTTCTGGCTGATTCCTGGCTAGAGTTGCATTTTTCCCTTAGCTCCAGTTGTAGTATGAGGATGGATCTGCAGCCCAAAGGTGTTGCAGCTCCTCCAGGGAGCTGTTGCTAGTTTTCTGTGTACCAAGAGTGTGTGGGACAGAATGTGAGACAGACCACTACACCAGGAAATGTGGAACCCCTAAATGCAAGAATGAGCAGTGCCAGAGCCCAGAAATGACCTTCAACAGGCCACTTACGTCCATGCTGTTGCCCACTCTGTTGGAAACACAATCCATGAGGATCTAACGCCCACAAGCAGCTCTGTGCTCACAGCGCCATGGCATGACCAGTTTAATGGCAGGTCAGAGACAGCTGGGTGAGATACAATGACTGCGATTAAGTATCAGGATGAGATCGTTAGACCCAATATCAAACAAAATGCCCCTGTGGTGGGCCGCGGGTTTCTTCTGGTGCATGTCAATGCCCAACCTTTCGTGGCAGGAGTGTGTCAGCAGTTCCGAGATGACGAAGGCATTGATTCTATCACTGGCCCCATCGTTTAGCAGACCTGGAGCACCTCTGCGACATCATGTATCATTCCGCTGTCACCACAGAGCACCCGAGAGTGAGCATAGGATCACTGATTCCCTGACTCAGTTCTGGGACGAGATTCCCCAAAAGGACACGTGAAGTGAGGCCAAATAGGCACGTGGAGAAGGATGCCACGCATTGAGAAGAGTCAGAGAATTTGGATGAAAAAAATAATGGAAAAATGCCTGCCGCTGCTTCTTCTCACTTCAGCAGACATTCATGTGATCACTAGGCAAAACTAATGAAGAAAAATGAACAGGATAAAAAGCAAGGATGAAAAGAATGTCTATTCTATTGTGAGTGTTCACGACAACAATGGCATTACAAATCTTCAAGAAATAGTTCAAAGTATTCTCCCTCACACACACACACACACACACACACACACACACACATACAATAATAATAATAATAGTAGAAGCCTGTCTAATTGGATAGAAATTGTATGACACACTTTTCACAACTGTTACTCTACACACAGTGTTTTATCCTGAGTGTATATTTTATATTAGCATGCAATTGCTAAGAGGAGGATGTGTATGTCAGGATGTGGTGCAGTGCCACCCTACAATCAACCTCAAGAGTGCTCTTAGTGTTCACGTCATTATGGGTTGGCGCTCCCCCTTTTCAGTTCCTCTAGTGCAAGTACAGGCAGTATCAGGTTGGTCATAAGCCATGTTAAATATTGCTTTAAGCCTTTAAGCCTAAGGTGCTGACTGATACCATTTTACATGTTTGTATGTTTGTTTAACCATGACTACACTTACTTTCAGCGTGTGAGTCATTTGCATGCAGGTAGACTCTTGTTCCTGATCATGTGCTAAAAAATGAATTTAAATGTTTCAGTATGCAAATATGCAAGCTTGATCATGTCAGATCTACACGCAATTTGATTGAGTTTAGTTTAGCAGTTAACATCTTCCCCTTCCCTATGCAAACAACAGCATAGAGCACCCCCTACTGCCTAATATTGGCAGGGCAATAAAAGAGATAATTCTCTATTTAAAAAAATACTGTATCTGAAGAACTTATTAATGTACATAGTAACATTTTTTAAATTATGATTGAAGAGAGCATTCAAACCTTTGGACTCCATGGACCATACTCTCTCCAGTCTTGATCATATAATGCCCCACTGAACAAGTTCCTTCTTTACAGCTGGTGGGCTGCTTGTGCTGTCATTTTCACATTTCAGGTGACATTAGCACCTGCTCAGCTGCTGTGATTCCTCATTAAATTCAAACTGGTGAAGCCTTGAGGTAACATCTGTTCAACAAGCCTGCCACACCTGGCAGGATGTCGCTGCTGCCTGGGTATTAACTCATTGAGCTGTCAGGCTGACCGTGTGTCTAATGTTATATTTAAGACACTTACTCTGATTCAAAAACTGCGTGGCAGAGACTAGAGCGCTGGTCTGAAATACTTTCATGCAAATCTTTAGCAATAGCAATGAGATAGAAATACAACACTAATGTGATTTTTCCATACGCCCACATTTCTATAAGTTCCACCTCAAAAATGGAGAGAAAGAAAAGAGGCTCAGACAGAAGAACAGGCACTAAGCTGGCGGAGCTCAATGTGGGACACACGCTGAAACAAACTCATGAAAATTTAAATCCTAATCGAGATTATAAGAAGGTATGAGATAAGAATTATCTAAAGGACAGCAACAGTCACAGGAGGTACCCCTCACCATACACCATCAGCCTGATTTGAATAATTTTCCTGGAGCACTGAGGTGTGCCGTAAATGCAAACCACCCAGGTCAACATTCATTTAAAAAAATACCTGGCGATAAAAGTTCCTGGAAACGTTGGTGGAAGAGCCATCCTGCCAAATGAAAACCAGCAATTAAATTCTTTAAACGATTAACTGGAACAGCCTAGTAGTTGTGGTGTATTGGTTTCCAACAAAACCACTTCTCTGGCACACTGTCACGTGGCAAAAGACCAGAACGAAGCTAAAGTTTACCAGACACCAGTCTGTCACTCAGAACTTCTAAAGCTCTATAACAGAAATAATGGACATCACAGCAAAGGGTAAGCTCTCCGTTCAAATGTTGCTTTGTGGCGTATTCCAGCATGTAGTCCGAGACCCGAAGCGTGTTTTCCCTGGATGACTACTGTGTCACCCGGGGGCAGGGTGTATTCAGAATTCAATACTCCTCAGGAGGGTGTGACAGGCTGGGCTCACTGACGGTTAGCGTGGTCCAAATGGCTGACAGTGGTTCAAAATGAGGGGAAATATGATCAAAGGCTGCACCTCTGGCATCGCCAAGCGTCCTATAACAGGCAGCAACACGCAGAAAACCGCTGTTAGATTGGCTTTACGTATATTTAATAGACACGCTGAGATAGGAATCAGGCATTTCATGAACTGAAACAGCGATCACCCCACGGTGGGGATGCTAAAACAGGCTTCACTGTATTTGTAGCTTGACACAATTAATAGCTTTGGATTTCTGATACGAGTGTTCAGGCCAAATTACACGGTTTGGGTGTCTCAATAATAGTTTAGACCTTTGTTTATGTACTTTAGAATCTATGGTGCCAGAATGTGGTCATTATCTGTCCGGGAAAACTCTATAAAAGAACATGTGAGACATCAGAGAGATAGCAGCGTGTTCATTAGCACCGTGTCAGCAGAGGGATGTTTCCATTTCCTCCCACACAAACACCAGTTAGAAGGGAACACGTCACAACTGGATCGAACTTAACGTGAATAAGTGTTTTTATCAAAGAGAAGTCCTTGTACATAACAGAGCTTGATAAAAACAATATAAAGCAGTCATTTGAAAGAGCCTAAATTGGTTCTTTGTTTTTTTTTAAGGTGCTTGCTTTGTTTTCCTCTCACTCTATTGTTAACTTTTGTGTTTGCAGAGTTAATTTCAGAGGTGACCCTCGAATGAACTTAGCTGTAGAGTGAGCAAGGGAAATTTAGAGTCTCCTCTCTGTACCCCCATGTAAATATTGGAAAAATGTGGATCACCTTAGTGAAATGGCATTAATTTTGTTCTTCTTTTCTCTTGTTATAGAAGTATGGTGATGATTTTATGGCTTGTGTGACTGACACTTATATACACCAGTAAAAGGTCCCATGTGATTTACGTGTCTGCACTCCTGTCCAGATAAATGCTCCGTTCCCATGCTCAGGAAGCGGACACCGCGTTCCTCCTCAAACTTGCCTTCCTTCTGCTGGCTGTAAAAGTCTGTCAGTTCCAAAACAAACTCCAAAGCTGGGGCCAGACTTCAGCAGCCTGTCAAGGTCACTCGCGAAATGCTCCATGATAAAATTAACTGTTGCGTTGTTTTCCCTCCTCGTATTCCCAAACAATTTCAATTTTGCACAATTCCCTCAGGGCAGGTTGTGATTTTTCCACTTATCATTTCTTTTTTCTCCATCCCATTACCCTTAATGTCCCTTTTGCAGGGACGGTTCAAACATCGCTGTGCTTCACCTTCTCCTCTACTGAAATGGGATCCATTTTTATCATATGTTGAACAGTTAAATCACCTGTATGACATCCATCTGCACTCTGATGCACTGTTGGTTCTGGTGAACCACAACCCCTTAAACTCAGAAAAAAACCTCAAGTATTTCCTTGATATTTAGACTGTAGAACAGTTTCTACTACTAATATGATCCGTTCAACTCCCACTGGAGGTCCGAATGACCTCATGACCTTTCTACACTACACTGAAAATCCCAGTCTTACCTCACCTTTCTTTGTTTGTGGTTGTGTGTTTTTGCTAATTTACTTTCTCTCCTCCTGCTACTTTACAACATATGATCCAGGGTGCTAAACGACCTGAGTTTGTAAAGGTTTGAGTCATGGTTTTGCTTCTAAACATCATTCTCACTAACCACCCCCACGCTCAAGTCCTTGCATTCATGTCACAATGTTCCTCGTTCCAAAGTCAAAATGAAGCTGTTCAGAACTGGGAGGAGATGCGCCTCATCTGCCTGACCTAGCCCATCTCAGCTCTCTGTCCTCTGTGGCTGGATGCTTCCTTTGCTTACTGCCTGAATGTATTGTGTTCAGGGTCATCTGCACTATTCTATGTCTACATTTCTCCAGGTGGAGGTTTTCAGGGTTGAGCCTTCATTAATTGTCTTCCTGTTCTTGATTAAAGTCCCTCGGGTGAATTCTGGGAAGACATCAATAAAGGGTTCATAACAGACAACTCTGCGGTCTCCTGGATCAATATCATTTTAACACCGTCCAACGATTGGGTTTGGTTACTCTGCGCCCCCGTTTCCCTCCTTGTTCTTCGAAATGTCAGGACACCAGCGTGTGCTCAGTCCCTCCTCAGGGTGGTTTAAAAAAAAAAAAAACGAAAAAAAGAAAAAAGCAAAACTTTTCGTGCATTGTGGTAAAATGTCCGTGCTATCAACTATGATTAAACATCTGCAGCATTGTTGTGGAAACCTTTCCGTCGGAGTGAAACGTGTAGCTCTTTCACGCAAAGCCTGCAGTGCCGTTTGTTTCTATGTCACCTGGTGGTCGCAGCTCACCCACCCCTCACAGCACATCCTTTGGAGTGTTTTAATAAAGCCGGACATGGTATTTATTTTTAGAAGCGGACCTCGCTGTTATCACTATGGCTCTCTTTGCGCTGAAAGCTGCATGAGGTCGCCCCGCGCTTGGGATATTGGACTTCCTCTGCTGCGCACCTGGAACTGCGCTCCGGACCCCATTTATGCGCCGCCGGCAGCAAGTGCGGCTATCATGGTTACTTTTAAACGACGCCCTGGCGGAAGAGGCAACGTGTCGGCGGACAGGCAACTTCGGGAGGCTTCTCCTCCATCTCTCTGCGCTGCCACACACTTGACCAATGGCACATTCGCGCTGGAGCCCGATGGCTCATTTGAATGCATCGATCCACTGTGGGCAGATGTGGTAACAGTGTAGTACTCGGCGGCACTGGCGAAGGCTCTCGTGTGCGTGTGTTTGCGTGAATGTGCGCTCCCAAAATAGCAAACCAAACACAGAAAGAGGAGGAGGAGGAGAAGAAGGGAGACAGAATCGGTTTGATCCGGGGTGAAGCGAATAGGTAGAGTGTAACAGATCGATCAACACTTCTCGCGCCCGTTGTGGATTGGATGGAGGTCTGATTGGTGGATGTGATGCCCATATACATCATCGAGCGAAAATTTGCCGAGACATCTGGTAAGTCGCTCACGTACCCGTGCGCTCCTTATCACGCGGTGCCATCTGTGTGCATGTGTGCGTGGCGTGCGCTCGCGCAGGCGTGCGTGCCTGCGTGTGCAAGGGGGGCAGCGTGCACGGGTGATCATGCCAGCCCCCTTTGGAATTCCCGGGGTGCAACAGGAGATGGGGGGGCTTACGCATCCGATAGTTGAGAGGCTCTGGTGTGTGTGTGTGTGTGTGTGTGTGTGTGTGTGTGTGTGTGTGTGTGTGTGTGTGTGCTGCTTCTGAACATGGAGATTTGACTCATCCCTGTACTGAATAACATCCCCAAAAACACTCCAATTAGTTCTCTGAGAGGTGTTTTCCTCAAGTATCTGGAATTGTTTTCCCAAAAGTGCAGCTGGGTGGTGTTGAAATGTAATTTATGTTAGTTTAAAAGTTGACTCTTCCGCTGTGAGACTGTTAGAAAGGTAGTTAAAGTGATGGACTTGAGTTATATTTCAGCCAGACCACATGCGGCACCTCCAGGTATCAATTTTCCTGCCTTCAAAATGATTTTAAGTCATCTTAACCCTCAGTATGCAGCTATATTGCCCCGTGCGCTTCACACATCCCAGAGGTGTTATTTTAAGTTGAAGTAGGCCACATTCCTGCACTTTTTCAAACTCTGTTAGGAACATGACATTTTCATGGCTCCTGTTAATATATGTTCAGGAGAAAAGAAAAAAAAAATCCCTACAGATCGTTTTGTGTTACATATGTCCGAGAAGGATGTTTTCAAGAACCAAAAAGAAATTGAGAGGAGGAATGTGAGGTCAAGCAATTTAGCTTGTTTATGATTCATTAACATGACAGGCAGTGGCATCAGAACACAAGAAACAGGTTTAAGGTAACATTTAAAAACATGCTACAAAAAGAAATCTCTGAGCATACGTCAGCAGAGGGAAGGGCAGTGCACGATGCATGGAGGCGTCCGCCAATCTCTGAACAAAACATCCTTAACCAGGCCAAGCAAAAGCTGATAAATGACTGATAATTAACATATCAAACCTGATAAAAGTTCCCACAAAACCAGCCGTGCATTAGCTCAAGGACAAAAGAAAGAATGAAAGAAAAAAGACAAACTGTTGCTGTTTCCTGGCCCATCCTGCAGCCAGAGAGACGAGGGCTTCAGATAAACACCTTAATTCATAGCCTCCACCTCCATTTTTAACATTTTATTTCACTCCCAGCTGCCTTCAGGCTCCCCTCAGAACACACACAACCCCAAAACACAAACAGGCTATCCATTAGCATTCTCGTGTAGTGAGTTTTATGACTTTAGGGAAGTCATAAACATGACGATTCTGGGATGGAATTAGTGAGAACAGCCTGTTGGGACCTGTAGTTGGTTTGCATAGTAATAGCCAATCACCAGGTGCGATAATAAGTACAAACTGGAGGGGTTTACTATTATTTACCCATGAAAAATGATGGGGGATTTGACACAACAACACCGTGTACAGGAGGGATGGATGTGATTTCAGAGGAAGTCCAGAGGGTGTCACTCGGCTGGGCTGCGCTCTCCTCTCAGCCAGTGTGCTGGAAGACCCACCCATCAGCCCCGACGCTTCGTGACACCAACTTGTAAAAGTGTACGCTAGCGCACAGATGCGAGGCTGCCAGGGGGGTGTATGTGTGCGCACACTTATGTGCGCAAGGGATTAATGATTGATTGCATGAAGAGACAGACTTAAAGCTCAGTTTCACGAACTTTGTAAAGTTCTGTGTTGGGAAACGAGTTTGAGTGAGGAGTGGAGCAAAGATCTGTTGGGGTTTTTTTTGTTCCCCTCTCGAGAAGAGGGTTAAGTTTTGATTTTCTGTTTAGCTTTTTGATTCTTTTTTTCCGCCTTCTTCTGGAGTGTACTGCCACCAGAGGGTAAGAACGAAAATTGTTCTCACCTTTTGTCCCAGGAAAGGTTTAACAGAACAACAAAGATCACTTCTTCCTTTTTCCATCATGTCTGTTAGCTTTATGATCTGTTGCTTGTGTTGACAGACTGTTTGCTCTATTAATGTCAGAATATATCCAGTATATTTTATAAAAACCATCTGGAGCTGCAGAAGGTGCGAGTTTTGACATTCTTTGCTCGGCAAAGTCAATATTATTTGATCAGTGAAAAAGATCTTTTAAACTGGGTGACATTTTTAGATTTTACAGATCCCCCTGTACGTTATTTGTGATGATGTCTCATAAAAAACTTTCCTGGATGATTTTGGAGCCAGTAAAATTTGTTACTTTGTACATTGAAATGTTTTATCCTGTAATTTCACTCATATCTGATGCCTGACCTGATGCCCTCAGGTGATCTGAAGAGCTTGTATTGTCATGTGACTGAAAAATGCCTTTTTCTTTTGTCACAGTACAGTAGGACTTGCTAGAAATACAACCTGTGCTCAACTTCCAGCCCTCCTTCTGTCCCCAGGTGAGTTAATAGGCCTAGAGCATCGTGCTGAAGGACAACACCCCAGAATGACCGAGACTGCTCATTCCAAACTGGGTAAGAAGTCCCGCTGGACTTCCCTGGAAATCGGCCTAATCACGATCGTCTCCTTGTTCTTCATCATCATCGTGGCCCTCATTGTTCTCTTCGCCGTCCACCAGAAATGTGAGTTGTAAAGAGAGGGCCTGGGTTAATAGAAATGTCAGAGTGGAGAGGGCTTTTCTTAAGTGAACCTTTCAGAACTCCGCGTTCAGGCCGTGGACGTCTCCTCCTGCTCGGCTGTGGGTTCAGGTGGTTCCAACACACTCATGCTGTGTGCTTTTAGAGAGAGTAGAGTGCAGAAGTATGACCACTGAGCCAGAAAGAGGCAGAAGAATGCATTGTGCATTATACTCACTTTTATACAACATTTATGTACAGTACATAATAGCATTCTTCCAGTCCAGATTGCAGACATTGGCGTCAGTTATGAAGAATATATCTCGGTAATAAACGTCATCATTCCATGTTGTCCGAGTAGTTGATTTAACAGGATCAGGGATGTGAACTTTTTGCTATTTATCTGTTAAAGCTTAAGATCTAGATAAATTAAGAATTTAGGTAAATGCACATGTTAACAGTAATATATCAAGAAATTATTCAGGATATATTATCAGTAAGATGGCACTATCTATATTACTGCAAAAAGAAGAACGGGCTTGGTCTTCATGGTCTCATGGCAGAACAGAGTAATCAGTATCTTTTCGTGTCCTGTGATCGGGCAATGTGTAAGCTTTCGGCTCAGGAAAACAGGGATCTTTAAAAGACTTTTTCCTGCGTTTGCACTTCTGTGTGCGCTCACCTGTGTTCACCCTTTGCCGTCACACATGCTGCATACAATAAAATAGCATAAATATTTCAGGAGCACAGATGACTTTGGAAGAAATTAGCTCTTATTTTCTCCAGAAAGGACAAAGCTCCTTAGCAGATTAGGTTCAGTGGTGCGTCAGCGAGGGAAATAAAATAAAGACAACAGGGAGAAGAGATTTAGGGTTCCACACAATAACAAATGAATGTTAAATTTCACCATTTGTTTTGCCATTTTCTTGTAGATGAAGTCTGCACCACAGCTGACTGCACACTTTCAGGTAAGCAATTTTTTTTTTTTTTTGCAAATGTTGCAAAAGTGTTATTATACTTGGACTACTTTTGAATGAGTGGTCAAGAGTAGAATCTCTGCAAGTCTGTTGATAAATTAAGTCCAAAGGTCAACATGGGAGTTTGTTGTGGTTCCTGAGCATAAAGTTTAGTGATCGGGACTTCCTGAATCACAAAAACAAGGGCCACACACGAAAGGTGGATAAGCCTAGGTGAAATAACACAAAAATGTATTACTCCATCTCTATACTCCATCAGAATATCGAACTTTGTTTTCATTTGCTTGTCAATTGAGTTGAATTTAACAGAAGCGCCTCATGTAAATTTAGTGCAGGAGGGTGCTGAGCTACCACTGTTGAACATGGACATATTTATTATATGTCCACGATATTTGAATTTAACCTCCCTTTAAAACTCCTCTTGCAGTGAGGCTTCATTTATAGGGACACAAATAAACGCAGTCGGAATAAAAATGTTTTAGAAGAAACGTTCAGTCTGATGATCCTGATCCATTAAGGTCCATTTAGGAAGATTATCCATCATAAACATGGGAGCGGCTCAGCCGATAACTTCAGTCCTGACTTTCTAGTTGGGTAGGCTGACCCAGGCAGAAACTGTGTCCTCTGTTAATCTGGAAACGGATGATAAAAGCTGGCTAAAATGATACAAGTCCATAACTGAAGGCTGTACAGTTGTTTTGAATTGTTCTGGTCATTGTTATTCATCATTTTATTGATTACTGAGGCAGAACAGCTGCACCTTATCAGATGATTTTGATCTTAACGGTTTCAAGTTATTGTCTGTTTCTGCAGCGGCCCGTCTGCTTGATAACATGGATACGAGTGTGGATCCTTGCGAGAACTTCTTTGAGTACTCCTGTGGCAGCTGGCTGAAAAACAACGTCATTCCCGAATCCTTCCCTATCTACAGCACCTTTTCCACCTTAAGAGACAAGCTGGACATCCTTGTCAAAGGTCATACACACCCTCCCCGCACACGCAACCACATGAAATTCTCTCCGCATCCGCTTGCTTTGGGAGAGAACGACCTGAGTCAGTCGATCGGGAACATGAGGCTTGTCCTTCGGGATGTGTTGCGCTGTAGATATCGCAGGCGCCGTGGGAATTTAGAGACTGTGTTACGATGTGAGTGCAGAGTTTATCAGCAAACAAAGAATTAGGGGGAAAATGTCAACGCCGAGTGATGCTCAGAGTTCTGCGACAGTCTCTTCCACTGAGTCTGGATGTGACTGCAGGAGGCAGACAGACAAAGATCGATCCTTAGCAGGAAAGGTGAAGTAGATTGTGAGGCACAGCAGATATTTTTCTGCACTGAAACCCTTTTCTTGTTTGGTTACTTGTCTGCTCTCCCCGATGACAGAAAGACGGATATCTTTGCACAACTTCAAATGCACTTAATATCAAACATGAATTATGAAGGAAAAATAGTGCCACTCATTTAAATTCCTTATGTTTTCAGTAGTGCTTTATTGACAAAATCAAGCCAAAATAGTATTCACCTTCAGCGGTTTTATTTGTTTTTACAAACCAGCCAAAACCAAACCCCCCCATAAATGGACCAAAACACAGGCCGAGATCTGCCGCCCCCCCCCCCCCCCCCCCCCC
>BJFM01000373.1:98771-157534 GCA_016586285.1 Arothron firmamentum
CAAATCATGTGGCTGAGTTGGTGTGTGTTTCACCTGAAATACTGTACAAGTGGATGAGAGAGGAGCAGGCAGACGGAATGTGCTGGAAACCGCTGGCACATGAATAAAGCCAAACACCCACTCACACTTACATTGATGTAACAGGGTTGAACCACTGCACTGTATGTGGGACTGAACCGTGCGCTCCTGGTTCTGCCCAGTTCCAGCCTTCTTCTGCATGCTCATACACTCTCCAGCATACTTTTACTCGTTGTTGTTAACATAGATTAGATAAATTATTACAGATTGTAGGGCCTTATTTTTTGGGATAGAGCAGTGGATATTGAATAGTAATCAAATATTTCTCAATACAGCTTTTTTTTTGTTCAATTCATAGTTATTATAATGAGTTGATCAATAGATGCAGGATGTCCAATAAACCAAAATCATATTTTAGCCTTTAAGATTACGACCGGTCATGAATCGTTCATCTGTCGTTAGACATTCACCAGGTCCTTTACGTTCACTGAGCCTTCTGTGCGTGTTGACGTACGTTACTATTAATTTTAACGGTCTGATTGTTTTTTTGTTTTTTTTTAAACAAACTGGTAAGCCTTATATGATCTGTGATTCTGCTGTTTGCAAGATATGTGTCTGCCTATTTGAAGTGGAAGAAAGATGAAGTAAATGTAACATTAAAGCAACATTATGCAAAAAAAAAAAAAAAAAAAAAGGAGCTGTTTTGCATTTTGGAGGTTCATTTAACAAATAATTGATGGTAGACAGAGCATAGAATCAGTCATATTGTTATAATGCTCATTCATTTATAATTTAGGAGGGACAGGCCGAAAGAGCAGCGACAGCAGGAGAATCACTTCACAGTTTTCTGAATTATTCCATTTGGTAAATGTGAGTAAATGTGACCCAATCCTCACAATAATCTGATGATTCCCAGGATTTAATTGGTCACGTTAACAGGCCCAGCTTTCCAAAAATGGTCATATTCACTGCAGGTGGTATGTTGTGTCCTGCTATTCTTACTATCTTTCTCTGATCTTTAATCCATTCTTTTTCTCTCTGAGTCATTTCTGCCACCATTTAAATAAGAAGTGGAAGATGACTGAGAATTCTATCTGAAGTAATGTGAGCGAGCATGAACCTGACCTTATAATTATGTCAGCGTATAATTGTTGATCATCTCCCAGCCTCCTGTTTCCAAGACGTAAAATTATTGGACTAAAGCTAAATTGTATTTATCAGAATATTTTGGAGAGAAATTCTATGATCTGTTTGTTTCAAACCCAGCTCAGACCACAGAACAGCTAAATTCTTGCTGCGCTTGTACATCAATCCCCCCCCCCACAGGTTCTTGCTGGAAGTCAAACAGTATGAGAGGACAGTAGAAGAAGCTGTTACCAGGATGAAGGAAGCATCTCGGTGAACACTGGAGGGAGTTCTGAACATTTTTAGACTGTTGAGGAGAGGCCGGGTCAGCTCGCTTTCTCCGCAGGCATGAAAATGGAAGAAGAACCATTTATCTTACTACATGCCCACATACTGAGCTTTTATGATGGCTGTCTATGTGATTAGATTAGATTAGATTTTTTTTTTTTTTTACTTTAAAGGGTACCATGATGTTGTAGCCTACTGAAATCAGCCAAAGTGAATAGAATAGAATAAATGAAAGAAAAAAATTAGGATTTCATCATGGCATAAGTAGATGCAGAGCCCACGAAGGGGAATTACTGCCCTGGACGTGTATTTGGAGTCCAGTAACTTGCTCAAGGTTACCTGGGCAGTGCTCTGAAAGTGTCCTGGCACTTCTCCTGTTACCAAGAGAGATTGAGCTACAGCGAAAATGGACCAAGATCAGGACAGGAAGCAACCTGGGTTCGAGTGTGGCTAGGTCACCACAATACCAGCAACTAGAGTTAAAACTTTTTTTTTTTAAGAGAAGAAGTGTTTTGTTTTTTTTAAATCTAAAACAAATGTTTGAATAGCCAAGAGCCTGCGGGCAAGTTGTTCATTTTAAAATTAATTTAGATATCCCAATGTGTGACAGAAAAAAAAACAACAACTTGTGATTTAAGATGCAGTTTTAGTACTTTGGATAAATAGAAATGTTGATTCCCTCCTGTTTGAAAGTTTAGAAATTTGTGAGGGTTAAAAAAATTTAAAAAAAGGTAAAATAAGTGTCCACACTGAGCAGCAGTAAATTGGTAGGTAAGGATATAAGAACTTTAACTCCAGGATCCTAGCGGTTGCTGTGAAATGCAGAGGTCTGTGTGGAACGTTGTGGCGGTTTTCTGCTGCCAGTTTACAGGATGCAAAAATAGAAGAATGGAGAGAGGATTATCTTCAGGTTTTCCATTTTTCTTCCTATAAAGCCTGGAGTCAGCTAGAATTTTAGGTTTTGGGAGACGGCAGGACATTCCAGCAGAAGAATGATGCTGAACACACATCAAAGGTGACAAAGAAATGACGAATCAGGTCCAATTTATTATTTCAGGATAATCTCCGAATCAGTCTGACACAAAACCCTTACAAATGGTTGTAGACTGAAACATGAAACACAGTTTTGTTCAAGATAATACTTTCAGAAGAGCTTCCGCAGACTACTCAACAAAGTCTTATAGCTGTTTTGCGAAAGTAATTTGTGTTCCACTCATTTATAGCAATTACTGGAATTCCTGTAGAACTGTCAGGAAAATTATGTTGATGGTTTAATGATTATCATTACAGTTTCATTCAGAAAAATATGTTTTTTTTGAAACGTGTCATTAGCAGGATCTCAAATATTAGCATTGTAGCTCAGAATAAGGTGCAAAAACCAATAAAAAAAAAAAGACCAGTGTGCCAGGAAGAGGTGGACGAAGGTTTATTATTTCATTATGTTTAAGTATAGAAAGATTTCCAAGAACCAGTTTCAGCCTGCTTAAGTGTTTGCAAAAGAGCTTTCGTAACTGTGAGCCTCTGATGTGGACACACTCAGCGACTGACAGTGCGTGAAAACAGCATATGCTACCGAGCTTCTTCAACTGGGAGGGAGAATGGGCTTATTATGCCCCAGAATAATTTTGAGTCGGAACGACTGCTGCAAAACCAAACCCACCCTACACTGATCAGACGTTCAAGGTGTTGCTGCTTACGGCCTGGTTTATGAGAATAGAAGCCCTGCTTGATGTCTATTAATCCTCCCTTTTCACTCCATTTTCTTATTTCCTGCCTCAGTTCTTGCTGGCTGACAGCAACTTTGCAAAGAAAATGGTTCACACCACCCACTCTCCTTGTGCACTCACCCCTCCTCCTGTTAGCAGCCCTCGCTAACATGGCAGCTAATGTTACAGTTAACATTACAGCACCTCAGCATGTTCCTGGTAGGTGCTTCGTGCATGGCGTACCGTAGATGGTTGAGGATTTATTTCCTCTTAAGCAACGGCACCGGGGAGCATTAAGATTTGGAAAGCTGACCTTTGTGCACTTTGAACCTGAGATTGTGAAGGTAATTTTTTTTAAAGTCACCCCTGGAGAGAAGGTTTGCTTTTATTGCCCTTATTGGAGAGTTATACTCCCTTCTGTTGCCCTCAACTCATAAAACGACTCAACTTTCATTTATGTGCCCTTTCGGTGACCCTGACAGTGGATCCTGTGGTGTTTGTGTGTGTGTGTGTTTGTGTGTGTGTGTGTGTGTGTGTGTGTGTGTGTGTGTGCGTGCGTGCATGAGTGTGTGTGTGTGTGTGTGTGTGTGTGTGTGTGTGTTTGTGTCTGTAAGTTTGTGGGAGGCTTTTACACTGCCCTGAGTGTAATAACTTATGTTTGCATAGTACATTTATCGAAAAAAAAGTGTGATTCTTGGTTATAACTTCGACTTTTGAAGAACCTTCATGAGGTTCCTAAAAAGAAAAGAGCTGTCAATTAGGATTTGCAGTTTGCCAGATTCTACCATTATCTTTCATTTATTTGGATTTTATTAAGACAAATTGCTGCAATCTACTAAAAAGGGGGTGCCAGGCTCTCAGACTGGAGCCAGCTACGATTTGCTGATCCATCGGTAATGTGGGGGACATTTGGCCTCTGAAATGCCTGTCTCAGTGAGCATGTAAATGCTTGGGCAGTATTTGGTGACAGGAGGGTATGAAAGTGAAGCATGCATCACACATGCGTACGCTCATACATGAACAGCACAAGTATGCACTTACTTTGAGTGCCCTATAGTACGCCAGAATAAGAAATGATAAGATCAGCAGGTCCTTCCAGTCCTGCTCTGATTTGATGCTGCAGAAACTGGCATCCCTGTGTCTTGATTCCATTTACATATATGTGTTTTAGAGGTCCATAATAATAATAATAATTCAGGAATAGGCAGGAATAGGCAAATAGGGAGAGGATCACCTTGCTTTTCCTGTTAATCATTTCCCTCACAACTGGGACATTGATTAACTGAGAAAAATGATCAGAATGGAACTTTTTTTTTTTTTTTTTACTTTTACTGAAAACAAATTTTACATGGCATCAGAAATAGCAGATGTTCCAAGTCTGAGGTGTATACTGTGCTCCAAGCAACACTGAATTTTTGTACATACTCCAATGTGGTAAATCATTCAAAGTAATTCTACTGTTATCAGCTTATTTAACACATGATTACATTTAAATGCCTCAATAAATCTGAATGTAGGCAGCAAAGATCTAGCATGTCAGAGACGTACATGTTAAAGAATGCTATTAATGGAACTCATGTTTGTGGAATCTGATGTTTTTATAATGTTTGTATCACGTCATCTGATTCAAAAACAACTGCTGGTTTTGATTAGACCCGCATTCTAGGACAAATAGCCACGAACAGTGCAAAACAGCGACACCATGTGGTCATGCAGATCAATATACATATTCTCAGGCGAACTGGTTGTAGGTGGCTGTGCTCCACTTAAATCAGACTCAGCTAACACTCATGAATGCTATTGCTACTCAGTTTAATGACAATTATTCATCCACTTTTTCTGTTTATAATCAAGCTGCTGCCCTTTTATATTTCCTGCAGAATCAGGCTGCAGGTTAACCATACTTCCACAAATGAGCTTTTATCCCCAAAATCCTATTAACAACATTTTTAATTTAACATTTTCAGGGGTTTTTTCAAATCAGCTAATAGGTATAATCAATCAAAACAACAGCCGCATAGCTGGAAGCAACTGCACGCGAGCCAGTGCAGAGCAGAAATCTACTGCAACTGATCTTCTATTAACAGGTGCTGGATCAGATTCTATAATTATATATCTTTGTGTGTAGGACATCGTGGAATTACTGTAAAACTAATTAAATGCTTCAGCAGCATGAAGGTCGTAGGATGTAACTGGTTTAACTAATGCGATGTCATGATGAAAAATGCCCTTTATACTCCACACAGGAGTAAGTGGGGACTTCTTGGGGTTATAGGATTACTTTTGCCCTCAGTTTCAGTCCTTTTATAGGACAATTTATTGAAAAGCACAGTAGCCGTAGCTTCTTCAACAATGCTAACATATGCAATTGACCGGAAAGACTCACTGTAACAAACACAAAATTTTCTCTGAAAAGCTGACGGTGTTGTTGTTATTAAAGTTAGGGCGGCTCGCTGTGCCTCTGCCCTTGAGACCACTGAGTATCTCTGTGTATTACAGTTAAACACGTTTCAGACGATGCAGCTTCCTGCCCATTCATACTGTTCATTGTTTTGTCCTCACATTTGAGAGCCACTCAGAAGAAAGACATTTGGTAGCCATGGTAACAACACTATCAGCCCCAACACAACAACATATTTGTGATGCTGAATTCTCTGGCATGTCATAAAGCAGCTAGCACACACACACACACACACAAACACACACATGCAACACTTCGAGCTCCTTACTGCTGAAAGCATAAATACACAAGTGTGAAAATGTTTCACTCCTGACAATACACCCTGAACGGTGCCCTCATTTAGGACATTTTAATCAGTAGTAATGGATTTTTACCCATAATGCCTAGAAGACCACATTGGGACAGCGCGACACATCAAATTAATTCATGTAGAAACAGAACAAAAGAACGCACAAATTACTTTATTTGATACATTAACAACAAGATATACAGTTATTCATGTCAAATAGTCTTTAGAGATCAGCTTTATCACATTGGAACGGGCAGAGGTCCAAGCCGCTGGTCAGAGGACTGTATTCCCCCTTTTACGAGTTCCAGTGAAGCGTTTCGTTTCTTTACTACACACCTTTTCTCTGCCAAAGGGGGAAAGAGATCTCTGTTAGATGGAAGAAGACATTGAATGTGATCTCAAATGGAAAATCTAAACCCGACCAATAGAAAAGCAGTGGTTTAGCATATGAGAAGTCCTAACACCAGCCATATATGAGTACCATCCATAATATCCATGAGCTACTGAATATGTGCCAGGAAGAGCTGCCACAGTGTCATTGTGTATTATCTCCTTAAATCATGCAATTCTTAAACAAAATCCAACAGGAAACATGTCTGGCAGAGATTTATTTCTATTAATATTCACATTTGAAGCTCCAGTGTCACAACTAAAAACATCTGCAGTGAACTGGTGTGACAGGGTCTGACAGAAGCAGAATCCATTTGGGACGAATGGAAAATAACCTGTCACTGGACTGTCTGTTTCTGAAGCGTCAATCAATTAATACATAAACAAATAATTGCACATTTTAATAATAATGATTAAAAAAAACCCCACTTCTATCCAGGGACAATTATCATAGTTTTTGAATGACTTAAAACTTGGAACTATGACAAACTGCAGAATTCCCAAAATGTCCAGTGCAATATGCAAACACGTGTATGTACCCAAATCATGAATAAGACAACATAGACAATGGCTACGCAGGCAGCGATCCATCCTACGATCAGGAGAACATGAAATACTTTGTGAGATGATGCTGTTGGAGCCACATCTAGAAAGACAAATATGGAAATAAACAAAAACAAAATTTTCAGTGCATGTGGGTGGGTACAAATGTATAGACTTCAGCTCAAGCTTCTGGTTCTGGCAATCATTTCTTACCTCTCCTGGATGTGGCGTCTCCCTCAGCAGGAATCTCCCTGATCTCAGGATTGCAACACCAGGCTTGGTGTTGCAAAGTGTTGATGCCGGGGTCCAATGGGCCAGGGTGGGACAAATATATTGGAGGTGAGATAAAGTCCATATTCATGTCGCTGTCAGTCCAATCAGTTTTGGAACTGTTCCTGCAGAATGCACACTGTACCTCATCCTTTTCTCTAGAGATGAGGTCATTCCTCCCATTTTTCTTTTCTCAGTGGACATGGTCCCATCTGTGTCATGCCCTGAGCTCTTCATCCTCTTCCTCCCTTTAGGATTTGCAGCAGCTGTGACTAAACACTTACCTCTGTGGAGTTTCACAGAAATAAAGTTTCCTTAATGACTTATTCCAGTTCCACATGTCTGTTGGAAACATGAAACATGAAAATTGTGATAAAGTGAATCCTGTCTTATACATTTATGCAGTCTGACTGACAGTCTGACCGTATACATGTATAAGACAGTCAGTCAGTCTGACTATTTGCAATTAAATCCAGTCAGGCTTTTAAGTTCTCTAACTGTCAATACTTCACAAGGGGGCTGAAGCAAATTATCGATCAAATGCGTCCAGCTGTTACATTACACCTTCTTTTAGCTAGTTAGAATTAGTTAGTGCTGGATAATACTGGTTGCACTATATTAAGTAATACTTCAACAAGTTAGCACCTGACATTTACTTTCAAGCATAAAGCAGCTTTAAGGTCCGACTCTCCCGGAAAAACACTTCATCTTATTTTGTTACCAGCTTCTTTAGCGCATTGATTCCTTTTTACTTCCAAGTGGAATGAGAGAAGGCTGTGCACTGACCCCCCTGGGCCAGAGTGCAAAAGTAATTCTACTTTGTAGCATTTTTAGTTCTACATTGACAAGTGCTACAAGTCCAGTTTCGGCTAGGTTAATACATCCCCCCAACACCAAACAGGCCTAAGTCTCCTGACAAAGCAGGTAAACTTCAGCTAGAGGTGAAGGGCAGAATTGTTAGCAGAGAGGAGAGGAGAGGAGAGGAGAGGAGAGGAGAGGAGAGGAGAGGAGAGGAGAGGAGAGGAGAGGAGAGGAGAGGAGAGGAGGTCTGGTAATTACTGGGCATTATTCAAAGACCCACACAGATTGGATGAGGACAGCATTGGAAGAGGGTTCAGGTGGTCTAGAAAGTGGAGAGAAGGGGAAATAAAAGTACGAGTACGAGCCCTTAAGACCTTTGTGAGAGTAGAGGAGCACTTGTAGCCTCCTGAAAATGACAGCCCTTCTCTCAGCTTCTCCCCTTGAACCTCTTCCTCTGAAATCCGTGTGTGTGCGTGTGTGTGTGTGTGTGTGTGTGTGTGTGTGTGTGTGTGTGTGTGTGTGTGTGTGTGTGTGTGTGTGTGTGTGTGTGCGTCTTCACAAGCACACTCAAGTGCCCACGCAAAGACCGCCATCATCATTGCAGTATCATTTAAAAGATTCAGAGGCAAATGAATCCCGTAATTACAGGAACACACCCAACCCCCGCTGTCACCGAAGACTGGAGATGCCGATGAGCATGAAAGACGCAGAACTTTCTGTCATTATTTCTGTTTATTTTGGGATATTTTGCGATTAGTGGGCCAAAAGGATGGAAGCTGCTGCTTATACACATTACGCAATCTATGCTCATAGAGCTGAAAATGCATTAGGGGTTTACAATCTGGCAACTAAAAAGCACCTGGAGTTTGATTCTTAAATCCAGGTCCACGACATTATACTTTTAGTGAGGAAAAAACTATCGCAGTTTGTTTTTCTGCACAGCCCCAAGATTTCCTTTCTGCAGCAGTGATTTCTGAATGCATCCTTCTCCATCCTGCCCTTTTGCTGTGGGAAGAATGACCTGGAAACTCCGGTGCTCAGAGCGAGCGCATCAGTATGGATCCGAGCTAAAAACAGATGCAGCGAACGCTTTCAGAGGATGTTCTGCAATTCACAATCGTGTTGCGAGCGCGAACAAGCCCAATGCCGTTTCACGTTTACAGGATTGCTCGTCGTGCACCTCCCTCCCAAAAGACGTTATATCGGTGCTTTGTTCCTCCGCTAATGGATGAGTCAGGCGATGTGTTGAGAGGAAGGCTGAAGGTTACCCCTTCTGCAAATAGTGTTTGTCAAGGAGGAGATTTGATTATGTGAAGATTAATCAGACCTTCATCTTGACTTTTGTCCAGATAAAAGCTGTTCTGTCCCTCAGAATGTGGGTCCCTGTGGCGGTCATTACTAAACTTTTAAAGGTCCTTATATATACTCACTTTTACTGCATTTATGTCCTTTGCAAATCCCTTCTTCTCTAATAACTCCTCCTCATACCTCATGAATGCATGCTCCTCTGTGTGCGTGAGTGATAAGAGTGGCTTCAGTGCGGCGCAGGTGAGCCAAGTGCTAACTCTCAGATCCAGAAGTTGATGGATGCTGTGCACTAAGGCCCCAGAGTCTTTAAATGGAAAACACTTGTGTAACTGTGCAAAACTCCATAAATCCAAGAGCGTGTTTGCATCAGGATGCAAATATTTACTCTGACTTAAACCTCCACCTTTCACAATGGCGGCTGCAGATATAATGGCAGCTCTGCTCACTTTCATCCCTTTGTCATCCTTTGTTTGAGGAGGTAATGCTCCCGCACGCAAGAGATAAGCAGCAGTTCATGGACGCAGCTTAGGCCATGTAGTGTATTGTTGAAGTCGTTCACCCCTCTGGGGAAGGATGAGCTCCCTGGAGAAAGAAGCTCTCCTGCTCTGATAAATCCCAGCTTGGGTGCACCCGACCATCGTAAATGAAATTCCATGGAGTACCGTTCCCCTAGTTTGCTCCCCATTTTATTGAAAATAAATAAATAAATGAATGAATTTATTCATTTTCCTATTTATTCTTTTTGATGACTCACAGATGAATTACCAGCTCACAATCATTAATAATGAGCACAAGTCTCTGCTGAATGAAAGATAAAGAGGAGAATGTTAAAGGAGGCCGTGAACTGCAACAGTACATAAAATCATCTTTAGCATTTAACGAGGTTAACTCAAGTTCCTCACAAAGACCAACTACTTTGACCTACTGTTGTCTCATCATTTAGAGCTTTTGTCAGTTTTATCTAATGAAGTATATATAGGGCACTTTGCACTATTGTTTTTGCTCTGTACACAGTAAACTGAATTAGATTCTGCTGCATGTTGGCAAGATTTGGAGGACAGAAACCATTTGAGTTTCTGGTTTTGTGGAAGACTCTACAGCTCCCGTGAAGATGATTTACTGAGGCCCGGATGATTTTAGTCGTGGTTATGTCACACAGGAGCAACTCTTACACACAAAAACAAGACAAAAGGCAACTTCTGGTATAGCTATACAAAAATGGAGCCCATTTCCACTGGATTCCACTAACTTAATATGGGGGACCTTGAAAAGAAAAGAAAAGAGCTAGGATTTCTTAAAGAGGGGCTCTTCATGAAAAAAATAAATAAATAAAAATTGAGGCCACACATCATCTCATCTCATGATGTGCAGACTAATGTCATTAAATCCCTTTTGCTGCAGCGCTGCAGAGTTCAGAACCAAAACATGCAGGTGCAGGTATGTAAACATGAAGGTAATGTAGCTCTTAACATTCCTGCAAATATTTTCACAAGTTGAGCTGTGAATATAAGCTATATATATATATATATATATATATATATATATATATATATATATATATATATATATATATATATATGTCTTATATTCACAGTATGATTGTATGATTGTCAGGAATTTTGCATTGAAATGGAGTAAAAACATCAGCAAGTATTCAGCCAGCCACTGTTTGATGTTCAAGTGTTTCTTAATAACATTTGCAAATGCGTCAAAGAGGTTTTTGCCTCTTGCTCAAAGTCATCAAGCAGAAGTCAGCCGGCGTGCCTTTTTTGGTTACTGTGTGTGAAGGATATATTTGCTGTACCAGCTCTACAGAGAACAGACGGGACAATGACGCTGAAACAGCCCTCAATATTGCTAGAACAACCTGGAGAAAGCAGTAAAATCAATCCTATTTTATGCCCAACGCACATTTATTTCTCCCCACATTGTCATAATGCTGTATCATAATTATTGCCGATGTCCTATTGGGTTTTATGCAGTAAATAAAATCCTTCAAGCAGAAGTCATGGCCTTACTGGAGTATCAACTTTAACTTTCTACACTACCACACTCCTGTGTTGCCATGCCAAACTGTTTCATATGAATTATTATTTAAAAGCTATACTCTTTTGTACTCTATTCTTTGACTGTCTCTCATATTTGATGATTAAACCCTCAGAGGTGAACCCTTCTGTTCACTTTAATTAAAATCAAACCGGCAGTGACGCCATCTGAGCACTGAAGGACTGCTGAAATGGACACGCTATGAATGGAAATTCATTTTGTCATAATCTCTTTTGAGACAGGGAGAGGGAGCGCGCACAGACGACTGAAGAGGAACATTTAAGAACTATGACGGTAAGAACTGAATGTAAACAGAGTGTGCTCTGTCAATAAAATGCTGCTGCCCATCTATTTCCTGACGCCTTTTCCTGATGGACGCCAGAAATGACTCCCCATCTTTCAATTTTCAATCCTTCCTCAGATTTGGGAGGGACAACAGATCAATCGATGGTAGACGGTCGATACTATCCTGAGAGCAGCTGTGGCTGGCGTGAAATATATCGGCCAGTTTAGTTTGCTATTGTAGGGAATCAGCCAGGGTCTTATGTTTATGTGTGAGGGCCTCCGGGGTGTAAGGATTTAATTTAACAGCTGGGATTTCCACAAAATATACCTCAGGGACTCATTCCACCTCTGGTCATATCAGCGCTGAAAATGCTGCCAAATCCCATTCTCATAAAAAAAAAAAGAGCTGTCCTTCACACTGTCTTTGAGAATTTTACACTTTTATGATGCTGAAGGATTCAATGTACTGTATTAGTGGCTTGATTGTCATTTGAATGAATATTCATCTAGAAATTAATCATGTCTTTAATTAATTACATTTTACCACCATATCGGGAACAGACTATAGCATGCTGAAATATACATATTTGTATTTCTGAAATAAGAATAATTGTAATTTTTCCATTATTAACAATGACTCAGTGTTGCAGCACAACACTGTCGTCTTGTGGCCAAAAGGGACGCTTCATCCATGAAACCCCACAGCAAAACACGCAATAAGAGCGCTCTAAAATCTTTCACTTTTTGACATCAAGTGTTTTCTTGTGTTTTTCTCTGACTTTATTAAGATTATATAGCACTTTGGTGCAAAGATGCAGCCCAGCAGTCCATAACTGGAGGCCAATATGGCAAAGATTTCTGTAAGTGTGGAGTACTTCCCTGGAGAGCTGATGTAAGCTGGGACAAAGGCCACCCAGACTGCACAAAAAATGAGCATGCTGAAGGCTATGAGTCTGGCTTCGTTGAAATTGTCTGGTAGTTTTCTTGCCAGGAAGGCCAGGATGAAACAGAGAGAGGCCAGAAGGCCAATGTATCCCAGAACAAGGGAGAAGGCTAAGGTGGAGCCTTCATCACACAAGAGAATGATGATAGCGCTTTCCCGCGGCATAAATTGGTGTGGGGTGGGTGGAGCAACAACCAGCCACACTGTGCAAATAACAACCTGCAACAAAAGAGGAAATGATCAAAATAATACCTTTAATACATGCAACTCTAACAATTTGAGACAACTTAAAGAACACCTTACTTGGACCAGTGTGCTAAAAGTAATAATTGCCTTCTGCTTCCCGGGCCCAAACCATTTCATGACTTTACTGCCAGGAAGTGTGGCTCTGAACGCCATTAAAACTACCATTGTCTTCCCCAGAATGCATGAGACGCAGAGGACGAATGTGATCCCAAACGCTGTGTGTCGCAGAATGCAGGACCACTGGGAGGGCTGGCTGATGAAGGTCAGTGAGCACAGGAAACACAGAGTCAGAGAGAAGAGGAGCAGGAAGCTCAGGTCAGAATTGTTGGCCCTGACAATGGGGGTCATCCTGTGATAGAAGAATATCAGGGCCACAGCGCAGGTAAGGAAGGAGCCGATCAGGGAAATAACCAACAGAACAATGCCTATTATATCATTGAAGGAGAGGAACTCCACTTGTTTGGGGATGCAGGCTGTTCTGTCAGCATTGGACCAGAACTCTGGCAGGCAGCGCACACATTCTATGGCATCTGCAGAAAAAAAAGGAAGAGTTAAAGGCATAGTTCATCCAAAGTCCACCTCACTGGCATTGAGACGGACTTCAAAAACAGTAAAACTGAAGTCAAATGTGACCATTCTTCAACCTCTTCCTCTCCTCACCTGTGTGATTGCTAATCTCCCCTGCTGCACAAACCACACAGTCATGGCAGCAGATAGGGAAATTAGGTCTGATTGCCTTGCGGGTTCCTGGGGGACAGATGCTACTGCACACTGATAAGGGAACCTGACCAAGAGAGGAAACTAGAGTACAGCACACAGTCACATAAGCACATATCTCCAAGTTACCGGTACACGTGATTGTTGCTGCATTTTATTGACAACTCCTACCTGGCTTTTATTGCCATTCCACACAATCTTCTCTTCCTCTATGTGCAGGTTTTTCCTTCCATCCGTGGCTATCTCGTCAAGTTTTCCAACGGTGACAAATTCCATGTCTCCGCTCGGCGTCAGCTGCCAGTTAATCAAGTCATACATGGCAGCAGGATCCCCATTGTCATCAAATTTAATCTCATCACCAAATCTGTTAATGTAGTTCACCTGTTTTATGTAATGGTGAAGCTGCAGAAAAAGAGAAAACGATTCGATTATAATATCAGCAGTTATGCAGTACACGACATTGTGTTTCACGGTGCATACCTGCCACGGCTGTATGTTGTCTAAATCAGGGCAGGCTTGCTGAGAAAATGGCCCGTTTCCTTTTACACAGCTTCTCATGGCTTTGATTGCATGGGCAATGGCATAAACCGCTTTATAGACATTGTAGGAAATCCTTAGCTGTGATACATCAAGATAGATGTTCTTCACACTCCGGAGCTCCTCTTTCCCAGAACACGGAGGTTTACCCTCAGAATGGGTGTGCAGGTCCTTAGACTGTGTGCCCAGGCTACACTGAAACACCTCTTCCCAGAAGGGTATCAGGAAAGGATCGTCACCAGCATCTGGACTAGAGGGATTCAAGCGAAGCAGGAAGTCTTGCAGTCCAGGGATGTGCGCTCTTCGAATGGCGAAACCCATAGACCCCTGCAGGATATGGTGATACTTCTTCGGGGTGGAGAGGATGGCAGCTGTACTCCACGCCTCACTGGCTAACCACTGAATCCCAGTCAGCTCCTCTCTAAAATTTAGTCTCAAATTTAGGGGAACTTAAATAGCATCGAGTTGTTTGCGTATGTGTTTGGACAAACACAAGCGCTGTACCTGACTGCTTCATCAAACAATCTGGCCACGTCTTGCTCAACGGCAAACACCAGAACCGCACGAGCCCCAGAAGAGCGGATGTTGGAAATGATAGATGAAATGGCAGCCTGTGATTGGATCTTAGGAATTATCTCGTAGAGAGCAATGCAAGCCCCGAGCTTTTGCACCTAAAACAGATAAAATACATGTTGTTAATCTTAATTTTCAGTGCCCACACAATGTTCAATAAAGCATCAAAATCTCCATTTGCTCTCATTACTACCTCATGAGCAAATATGGCCGCTCCGCCACGGCCGTAAGCATCGTCTCCTGCAACCACGCCAACCCAAGTCCAGCCAAAATGCTTGACCAGCTGAACAAGGGCCCCCATCTAGAAATTAACAAGATGAAGGTTTTACTCTCATGCTTGCAGCTGTATAAAAAAATTTACAAGTCTCACTGGCTGCTGCCTCCAACCTGGAAAAGATCACTGGGCATCGTTCTTAAAAATGCTGGGAACTCCTTTTTGTTGCTGAAACAAGCACAGCTGGAAAAATAACTGACCTGAAGTGACCAAAAATAAAGGATAATTACTTTTAAGTGAAATAACAAACACGTAATTTCTAGTATGGGGAAAGAAAGTTGCCTTTTGAGCATGAGGAATGCAACTTACTTGTGGTACATGGAAGACTGAGAGGAAACGGGCCACTACGAGTGACTGGGTGGATCCTCCATCTCCAATCACAGCTGGCACGTTCCCGTTACAGCCTTCGCTCTGCATCTCTCCCTCAGACTGTGAATCTTTCTCGCTCCCCATTAAATCGATGGCAGCCTTCAAACTCTGATGGGGCGTGCTGCACGAGTCATAGATCTTATATCCCAAGGTGATATTGGAAAGGAGTTCAGCATTTTTGTTAATCTCCTCAATGGCAAAGATCATGGTTTGCATCCAACGAAATGTCCGAAAATTAAATCTGGGTAAAAAAAAAAATAAATTAAAAAAAAATCCAGAAACTTCAACTGTCAAATAGGAATCCTACATGCTGTTATACAGTATTTACAAGAAAACCTTAAACTTTACATGCAATAAGTGTGAACTAATTGTATGTACTAACTAGAAGTGCAAAAAAGTTTTTTGTGCCTTACCGGGTGCACTGTGTGGGGGCTGGAGTAGAGGTGAAGGACAGGTTTGGCTCTACCACCCTGTCATGGAGAGAGAAGAGACCACCCAGAATGATGTCGCCCCTTTTCTCCAGCACTGGCAGGGACAGAGAAACTGGGATCACCCTGCAATGTTGGCTCTGATCCCGGTGGGAGGTGGTGGTGGGGATCATCACACACCACAGAAGGCTCAAAAATGTCACTTCTATACTTCCTTGTAAGGGAATAGATCCCATCAAAGTCATTCTTTCCTTAAGATGAACGGATTTACAGCACAGTGCAAATGTCTGTGCCCACAGCTGCAGCTCAGTTCAGCAACGTTGGAAAAAAAAAATATCCAGAATGCTGGCTAAATGCCAAATTCAACAAGAAAAAATGAGAAAATTAATTACGCATCCACTGAGCGTCAAGAAGTCCTTTGGCAAACAAGTAAATCTGTTACTAAAAAATAAGTTCACCCCACCTGCTTTCTCCTGCAACTGCGCAGCCTTTTCTGTCAAATACGAGACGCTGCTCATGGAGTTATAAACACATACGAGTCCCCATCAGAAGTTTGGATCAGTGGAAAATGGAGCATTGGGCGAGGGAATTACTGCTGCACTTGACCATAATGGATGAGGACGTGAGGCGCTTCGGTTCATAACAACATGCCTGAGTAGGCCTCACTCATCCTTCAGTGATGTGACGAGGCAGACAGTAAACTCAGGTCATCAGGGGCACACATGCATGCCCGTTTGCGTACCAGCTCCATTAGTATATTGTTTTTAATGC
This sequence comes from Arothron firmamentum, assembly GCA_016586285.1. Taxonomy (NCBI): domain Eukaryota; kingdom Metazoa; phylum Chordata; class Actinopteri; order Tetraodontiformes; family Tetraodontidae; genus Arothron; species Arothron firmamentum. Next base: position 115,160 of record BJFM01000373.1, read on the forward strand.
CCATTATTTTTGTGTGTGATACAGTTTAAAGTGAATGCTCATAGCAATCTTTTTTAAAATTTTTTTTTTTTTTACTATAATTGTATCTCCTCTTCGATTGAATACTCACTTCTTTTGACAAACTGCTGTTTTTATTAGATGTCCAGTAAAGTTCAAACAGCTCTAAGTGAATCATTAGGAAGTGATTCATTTTATTATTGGGACAAAGCCTGCGGGCTATAAAACAGAGCGCCACAGAGATGCTGCATGATGGGCTGCCTCAGGTCTTTTTAATCTTCTTAATGTGTCCCTGTGTGACATGTTGAAGTAGAGCAACAGAGGTGCAGAACTGTCACTGTGATGCAGAGTTTCCAGTTCTAATAAGTCAGATTCAGGAAGACCTTAAACATCTGATTAAAAAAAAAGAAAAGAAAAGAAGAAGAATAGTCATTAAAATTGCCCTCAAGGGCATCCTGTATGAAGTGATTCAAGGCTAAGGAGGTCTTTAATGTTTTACTATTACAATACTGTTGGGAAATTAAATTGAATTTCCCGATTTGAGTATCGCCAAGGTTAACTGGAGATCTACAGCCAGGCAGTGACATCGGCAGAAAAAGAGAAGTTATGGACTGAATGTTGCAATTCGCCAGTGTGTCATGAAGAAAACAATCTCACGGGTGACCATATGCTTCAAACAAATATCAGAACCTTTGTCCTGATGCAAAACAGGCTGTAAACAAACCCTTCCTATGGTCGCCCCACTTTGCAATCAGTTGCAAAGTGACGGCAGTCTAGAGAGGGTTGTAAAGCAGCCTTTAGTTGTGTGGTTTGATGGGGGAGAAAGGACATCCTAGAAAAAAGAAATTAAAATAAAGATTTGATCAATGAAGTATATGAAAGCATCATGCATATTTGGATTTTCATGTTCGTTCAATCTTTAACGCCTCATCTTAATCCACTGTGCCACTGTTATGGTCTCTCTCTCACTCCCCCAACTCTCTTTCACTCACACAAACACACCTTTCTATTTGATGTAAGGACTGCAAACCATATATTGATACCCATTTAAGAATTTTTTTTAACATAAATCCAGGACCTTGTAATAAACTTCTTACGCACCTACAAGCTAAAACAACATCAACATCAACCACCTGTTATGATCAAATAAAGTTACGCTGTGTTGATCTCATTTCCTTTATTAAAACTTTCCGAACTGTTTCTTTCTGTGGGAGGTCTGGATAATGAGAACACTTCTTCTCTTTTGATGCAGCTCCAACTTTATTCTTTAATTCTTAATGTTAATCTCCTCAAAGTAGGGGGATATGCCGCAGCTCAAACCAGGATCTGACCAGCGTTTAAATGGTTCATCTCCTGAACCTGGTGGGTTGCATGAGATGAGTATCAAAAACACACTTTTGGAATAGATGGTTATCTGGATTACTCTTGATTTGTGTCATGTTGTGATCGTCAAATGTTCTCTCATTCACATTTTTACATGTTGTACTCTCATGTTGTTGTAGATTTTGTTTTGTTTTTTCTGCACATTAGACATGTAGAAATACTATCCACTTCTTTGTTGATCCCACCTCTATTAATATCCCACTTAAGCGGAGTCCCCTCACAGTCTTATCTGGAGGAAGTAATCCATCTTCTCCAGGTTGCTACTCCATTCTGCCCATTCTTCTAAAACTCTTTGACCTCCCCAGGTAAGTAACAGAGCTGTGGACACCATAAGAACCTTTCAATACCCTCAGCTGGGGTCCTTCTTGACTCTCAGAGGTTTTGGTTGAAGACTAAAGGTGACCAGACTTCTGTAGTCAGGGGCCCTAATGGTCACAACCAAGGCCTTTATCAGAGTCTCTGTTACTACAGATTAAAATAAAAAATATTAGGTTTTAGTGTGTGTGTGTGTGTGTGTGTGTGTGTGTGTGTGTGTGTGTGTGTGTGTGTGTGTGTGTGTGTGTGTGTGTGTGTGTGTGTGTGTGTGTGTGTGTGTGTTTGCGTGTGTCTGTGTCTTAGGGGAAGCAACTTGTTTGCGACTTTGAACACTGGGAATAAAACCACAGCAGAAAGTGTTGTTTCAATTGTGAACATGCATCAGGAGTGATTCTGTGCACCGGAGCGTGAAACTCACTGGGGAGAAGTTGTTATTGTGTTCTCTGGAAAGAGAGTGGCATCATGTCATCATCCTAAACCCAACATTTGAGGGCTTTTTTTGTTTGTTTCTTTTCCACCCAAGGGGAAACAGGGGCAAGAAACAACAAGAAAGTGTTTCCACCTGACCTGAGGCAGTGAGACAGCTCTTCAAACACACTGGTTAATTAATTTGAAGCTTTAATGGAAAATTTAATTAATTAGAACACACCACATAAGCAGCACTTATTTACTTTAATATTTCTCATTGTGTTTCCCCTCTATGTTCATCAACCATATTTCAGAAACAAATGATAACGACTAAAAGTCCACATAAGCAATAAACAATTCAAAAAGTACTTTAGAGATCACTTTTTTGAGAAGAAAATAAAAGACTAAGAATTTTAATGCAGTTCTAACAGTAATGTTCCACAATATTGATGATAACCATTGTTCTTGAGATATTTATTACACATTCAGTACAAAAATAACTTTTTTATTAAGTATTATTATTATTATTATTATTATTATTATTATTATTATTATTATTATTATTATTATATCAGTTATTGATATAATGCAATAATGTAAATGATGGGCACATTTGTGATCCAATTTCACATAATAACAAATGAATGAAGGTTTAAAACTTGAAAGAAACAGAAACATTAACAAATGAAAGTCTTGTTGCCCTAAATAATGACAGCTCCATGTTCACGTGACTCACAAAAATGTGCTTTTTGTTGTGTGATGATTATAAGAATAGCAACTGGACATATTTTGGCAAGAATGCAAATAATGAAGGCAATAACAAGTGCTATGTAATGAATAATGAAGCAGCAATATGTTGTTAATAAACAGGTGGTAGATGGTGAATATGTAAACCTTAATATAAGACAATGCATATAGAGATCATGATTCACAGACAACATCCTTATGTCTAATATAAATGCAACTTTTTCTTGGGCCTATACTTCTTTTCCTCCTCCTGTTAGGAGAAGGCGCGCCCTCAGCTCAACTCTCCCCGCTCCTTAGCTATCCCCAAACTAGACAGTAGATGACACCATTGACCACATTATATCTGCAGGTCTGGTTTACTTACAGCTACAGTATGTTTTATAATCTAGCGGTGAACTTATTAATACTCTTTTTAGTGAAACAGTATAATAAAACATACAGTAATTTTTGTTAGCTATGACTGATCCTCAGTAAACAAGGTACAATAAAAAAACCACACTTAAACTATATTATTATATTTGACCTTTAGAGTCTAGTCAGTCACACATTATCATAGTTCCACGCTTACTAATCTTTTATACTTCTAGGTTGGAATTTTCTGGTAGGATATTATTTGGTAAACCTATCAGAAGATGTGATTAAGGCTACAAGAATCTTTTTCTATTTTGTTTAATTTTATTTTCAAATTTAGATATTTTGTAGTTTTTTAAAATATGATAATGTAGAAAAGCCTTTTCAGATGTAAAAAAAAAAATGGTTGCATTGTAACTAATCCTAAAATACTTGTAAATAATATTTTTCAGTTATCATTTTGTATTTTCTAGGCTGTCAATATTTGTTTGTTCATATCTATCCTTTTCCTCATGTTTCAGCAATATTACAGTCAAGTTCAGAGGTGAACGTTGTGGTCAGTTGCAGTTTTTCTGACTTTGCTCCCAGATTCATGACAATGGCCTAAAAGTCTTGAGGGGATAATGATGTAACAGCCTGCAAAAGGAAATTCGTAGTTGAGAGTAAGGACGGGAGACACTGGTGACTCTTGAGGGAATTTGTTAATCATGTTTGTGAAGTATAAGACAGTGTCAGGCCTGAGGCCTCAGGTGTTACCGTTAAATAATTCCCTCTCCACCCTGGAGACATGAGCCCCAAACTGTTTCGTATCTGCCCGACAACACAATAAACACTCAAACAATGACTGTTTTATTTTTTGTTTTTTTTATATCAGGGATTTAGGAGAAGTATCATCTGGGTGTCAAACATCCTTCTGACTGAAGAATAACAACAACAAATTAAATATGACATGGTCCGATGCCTCGGTAAATGAGGTGTGCTAACTTGTTTATTATGATCAGTTGTCAAAATCGTAACTTTGATTTCCCAATCCAAATACATTTGTCTGTAAAATTGACATGACGGTTAAATGCTTAACTTACTGATGTCTTTATTTAAACCCTTACAGCAGTCTTATTTACATGTTATAAAAAGTGTGTTCTTGCAGCTTTTTAACCATTAAAATTATGCAGAATCAAAATGCATCATAGAAACCTGAAATTTTCCAGGTCGCAAACTTATTAAAGTCCAAAGGGAGGTTGTTTGTTCACTAGTGTGTTTGCGAGAAAGGCAAAGCCTGGAGCGTAAGTCACAGTCATCTCCCCTGAAAACACAAATATTTCCTCTTTTAATTAAACAGGTTATGAAGCATATCATCGGAGAATTAAAGTGAAAATAACACCAAATTAAAAATGGCACGCTCCAATGCCCAATTGTCACATTGTCAAATGTGTGAGTTTATCCCTCTCACATAAAGACTGAATTGTTTTAAAGTGATGTAACAGTGCATTTAAAGTAATAGAAAATAAATATATGTCCAAAATAATTTGCAATAAATAATTCTCATAAAGGGAAGAAAAGAAGGAACATTCAAATGACTTCCTTTACCTCTATTGCATGTGTAGAGCATGGCAAGTTTACAACACAGAGAAAACAATGAAATATAAAAAACATAATAAAAGATATTGTTATCTATATAACATGAAATTGATGTCTGAGTCTAGTAGAAATATTAATATTTGGAAATATTATAGCCGGACAGATTAATACCTGATACAAAGTCATCAAAAGAAGCCATGAGCCTTAGAAAATAGCATAAAATGCTAGAAATTATCCATGAACAATATCAGGGATGAGCCCTCAGTACAATGTGAGCACAACTGCCACATTTCTTAACAAAAATTGTGCATGAATGAGTCATCTTACATACGTGAGTCTAATACCTGTTTAGATAAAACACATTACATCACAAAACAAAGGAGACAGTTTGGATCAGTGTCTAAAATGTCATGTGTCTCCAGGAAAAGAGTGAAAAACATGCAGTAAATCTTTGGGTCAAGTCCTTGTTAAACACCAGTGGTCCCCACCTCTTACATATGTTTATAGTGGCATGAATATCAGTGGAAGTGAATAAAGCAGAAGTGGATGAAAGCTTAAAATTCAAAGTTAGTTGTACATTTATTGACTTCTGTATCTCAGTTCTCTGATTGGCTGAGAGTTCTGTCGTCAGCTGAGATGTTAAAAGTCTCATTTGGGCCAGTCTGACCAAGTTTAGTCTGGATGGCTCAGCCCATTTGCAGGAGTGGAAAATGTCCCAGGTGATGGCTGAGCTCCTGTTTGTTGGGCTCCTGTTGACATTGGCAGCACCAGTCGGGGTGTCCTCCTGTGAGATACTGGGGAGTGCAGGGAGGCCCCTGCTGTCCAGACAGGGCGATGTGGTGATTGGAGGCGCTTTTTCCATCCACAGTAAAATCATACAGCCTCCGCTTTTGTACCAGGAGAAACCTGCTCATCTTTTGTGTTCCAGGTAATCCAGGAAGAGCTCTTGTTTTTGTTTTTATTATTATTATTATTAATTTTGGCTAACAATGTATTTTCACCTGTCTGTTTCTGTGTGTGTGTCTGTCAGCGTCAATCTGAGGGAGTTCCGATTTGCCCAGACCATGATCTTTGCGATTGAGGAAATCAATGGAAGCGAGTTTCTTCTTCCCAATGTGTCCATTGGCTATCGCGTTTATGACAACTGTGGTTCCACACTGTCCTCGGTGCGTGCAGCCATGGCCTTGATGAACGGTGACGAGGGGACAGCTGGGAAGAACTGCTCTCGTCGGTCATCTGTGCATGCCATTATTGGCGAGTCAGAGTCCTCTTCGACCGTTGTACTGTCCCGTCTCACTGGGCCATTTATAATACCAGTGGTGAGATAACTGTACTATCCATTCGAACTTTCAAATGTCACCCGTCTTCATTCCATCTCTCCCTTTCTTCCTCAGATAAGTCATTCCGCGACTTGTGAGTGTTTGAGTGACAGGAAGGAGCACCCTTCCTTCTTTCGAACCATCGCCAGTGACCTCTACCAAAGCCGAGCCCTGGCCCAGCTGGTCAAGCTCTTCGGCTGGACTTGGGTCGGTGCGGTCAACAGCGACAGCGACTATGGCAACAACGGCATGGCCATATTTCTCGCTGCAGCTCGGGAGGAAGGGGTGTGTGTGGAGTACACGGAGAAATTCCACAGGGCTGAGCCGGAGAAGCTCCTGAAAGTGGTGGAGGTGATCAGGAAAGGGACCGCGCGGGTCATCGTGGGTTTCCTGGCCCATGTGGAGATGAATGACCTCCTGCAGCAGCTGAGCCTGCACAATGTGACGGGTCTGCAATTCATCGGTGTAGAAGCCTGGATCACGGCTGACAGCCTCATTACTCCCACCAGCTTTAACGTTCTGGGAGGATCTCTGGGCTTTGCTGTGGAAAAGGCCAACATCAGTGGACTGGATGATTTTTTGATTCGAGACTTCTGGGAAACAAAATCTAAGTGCAAGGAGACGATGGAGGATGACGCGACAGGAACCGCTACTTGCGGAGAAAACCCTGACCTCGCTGAGTTCAAGGGTTATGCTGATGATGTGACAGAACTGAGATACTCCGGCAACATTTACAAAGCCATTTATGCAGTGGCGCATTCTCTGCACAGCACCCTGAGGTGCTCTGAAAGTAACGTGTGCGACAAGACCGTGAAGGTTACGCCCCAGCAGGTAGGAATTCATCTTTGTGTTGATGTTTTTTAATTATAATGAAACACTAAAATGTATATCTTGATGTGGTTCAGATAGTGGAGTCTTTAAAAGTGGTCAACTTTACCACTAAAACTGGGGAGCAGGTGTGGTTTGATGGAACCGGTGCAGCTGTTGCCCGATATGAGGTGGTGAACTGGCAGCGCAGCTCGGACGGCTCGATCCAGTTTAAACCAGTAGGATTCTATGATGCCTCCCTGCCTCCTGGACTCAGGTTCCTGCTCAAGACGGAAGACATCATGTGGCCTGGAGGCAAAACAGAGGCAACTATGTGTCACAATATTAACATCTACATTTGTGGAGAGTTTTAGATATGCAAAATAAAATAAAACAACGTTTCTCTTTGATTCAAAGGTGCCTGTATCGATGTGCAGTCAGAGCTGTCACCCAGGAACTCGTAAAGTCCCACAGAAAGGAAAACCACTCTGCTGCTATGACTGTATTTCATGTGCAGAGGGAAAAATCAGCAACCGCACAGGTACAACTGAGCAGAAACGCAGCAGTTTTAACAGATTCTCTTGCTGCTCTCTCTGCATCATGTTGAAGTTCATGATGATGCATTCTTTTCTTGCTGGTTTGAGGATATGAAGCTACTTTAATAGTAACTTTATCTCTTTTCCAGATGCAAATGACTGTGAAAAGTGTCCCGAAGAGCTGTGGCCTAACAGGAATAGAGATGCATGTATACCAAAAAAAGTGGAGTTTCTCTACTTCACTGAATTCATGGGTGTAGTGCTGGTGTTTTTCACACTGCTGGGGGTTTTTCTTACTTTGACTGTGACGGCTCTGTTCCTGATCAATAAGGATACTCCATTAGTAAAGGCTAACAACTCTGAGCTGAGCTTCCTGCTCCTCTTCTCTCTGACTCTGTGCTTCCTCTGCTCGCTGACCTTCATCGGTCGACCCTCTGAGTGGTCCTGCATGCTGCGACACACGGCCTTCGGGATCACGTTTGTCCTCTGCATCTCTTGTGTTCTGGGGAAGACAATTGTAGTCTTAATGGCGTTTAGAGCGAAGCTTCCTGGCAGCCATGTGATGAAGTGGTTTGGACCTGCTCAGCAGAGACTCAGTGTCCTGACTTTTACCCTTGTCCAGGTTTTGATTTGTATACTTTGGCTGACCATCGATCCTCCCTTCCCTTTCAAAAACACAAAGCATTACAAAGGGAAAATAATTCTAGAATGTGCGCTGGGGACGGCTGTAGGGTTTTGGGCTGTGTTAGGATACATAGGGGTGCTTGCTTTCCTGTGTTTCATACTAGCGTTTCTAGCTCGCCAGCTTCCTGATAATTTCAATGAAGCTAAGTTCATCACCTTCAGCATGCTGATCTTCTGCGCTGTCTGGATCACATTTATCCCAGCTTATGTCAGCTCTCCTGGGAAGTTCACCGTGGCTGTGGAAATATTTGCTATTTTGGCCTCGAGTTATGGCCTACTGTTTTGTATATTTGCACCAAAATGTTTCATTATTGTCCTGAAACCTCAATTGAACACAAAGAAACATATGATGGGAAATCGACAATTGAATCGGTAAATCTGCAATATCCATCTTTTAGATTTTCTTCGAATATGTTATAGCAAATGTTATAGAATTAACATGAATATTGTTTTTCATTTGCTAGCTCAAGTGTATATGCTACATCTTTTACATGTATCAATATATTCTTTGTAAAGTGTACAATATCTAGCTTTATGTGACAGCAATAAAGACTTTTAAACAGTTTTAATGAGTCCTGTTTTTCTATTTCAAGTAGCAGACACATATAGACATATACAAAGTCACAGTGGCATCTGGGAACTTCATCTAGACCCAATCGCTGCCAAGGTCAAAGGCAGTAACAGAGTTAACCCTTGCATACAGTACCTGTGTTTCATGATGAGGAAAAATCAAGCTTCGGTCATACAGGTATACAGTATAATCATTCCAATCATACCTGTGGACTGAAAACAATCACTTTATTCTTCAAAACACCACAACCTAAAGGAAACTGGTCTAGGATTATGTATGATGAAAGCAAATTTTATTACGGACCCAAACAGCTCCTGGGGAATTAGAGGATGTAGGAAATCATGTTAAATGTAGGAGTGTCCCATTGAGGGTTTTTTTTTTTAATCTAATAAAAGGACATGAAAGATGAGGATCACTTGCAAAGGTAAATAATCTTTCTGATTTCTTCTGCGAGGCACTTTTGTGTCAGATTGTGTGTGAGTGTGGTTTGTGCTTAATTCTACCAGATGTCTGACTGTATCTGTGTGATGTTTCTGTTTGTGTTTATCCACGGAGTCTTTGGAGCCGAGGACAGTCTAAAGTGTAAGATGATGGGGAGACCAGAGTTTCCACTGTTATCTCAGGAAGGAGATATTATTATTGGTGGAGCTTTCACCCTCCATAACCAAATGTCTGAACCTTCTCTCTCATTTGGAGAGATGCCTGAAGATCTCACGTGCTCCAGGTAATGGTTATTTTCCAAAGTAGTGTTTTTTTTTTTTTCCTTCCTTAACCTAAAATTATTTTTCTTTTAGGATTAATTTAAGAGAGTTTCGCTTTGCCCAAACAATGATTTTTGCAATAGAGGAAATCAACAGCAGCAGCTCCCTTTTGCCCAACATTTCCATCGGTTATAAAATATTTGACACGTGTGGTTTGACGCTGCCTTCTACACGTGCAGTGATGGGCTTAATGAGCGGAAAGACAAGGGCTTCAGACCAAGGCTGCTCCAGACAGACATCTGTTCATGCGATTATTGGTGCTTCTGAGTCTTCTTCAACCATTGTGATGCTCCAAATTTCAGGGATATTTCAAATACCGATGGTAATAATTTATCAAATTTGTGACTTCTTAATTTTTTACTCTGTTTTAGCTAACAAATTGACCAGACCCTGAATCGTGTAACACTTTTACTCTGATTTTGTCTCTTTTTTCTTTTGATCAGATAAGCCACTTTGCCACCTGTGCATGCCTCAGCAACAGAAAGCAGTACCCCTCCTTCTTCAGAACGATTCCCAGTGACTTCTATCAGAGCAGAGCTTTGGCTAAACTCATGAAGCATTTTGGCTGGATGTGGGTTGGGGCCGTGAAAAGTGACAACGATTATGGTAATAATGGCCTGGCGACATTTATTATGGCCGCGAGGCAGGAGGGGGTCTGTGTTGAGTATTCGGAGGGCTTTTCGTGGACAGACAGCAGCGAGGAGATTGCGAGGGTGGTCAAAGTCATAAAAAGTGGCAGTGCGAGGGTTTTAGTTGCCTTTCTTGCACAGAGCGAGATGTCGGTTCTGCTGAAGGAGGCTGTGAAGCAGAACCTGACTGGGCTGCAGTGGGTGGGAAGTGAGTCCTGGATCACAGCAGCTCACCTGGCTGTTAAGAAATACTCAGCAATCCTGATAGGGTCCCTGGGCTTCACCATCAGAAAGACAAAGATAACTGGCCTTCAGGAGTTCCTTTTACGGGTTAACCCAAGTCAAAACCCTCAGAACAATCTCCTAAAAGAATTCTGGGAGACCACATTTAGTTGTAGTTTCCAGTCCGACATGCACGGAGGGACCCAGTGCTCTGGCACCGAGAAGCTGAAGGACATCCAGAATCTTTTTACAGATGTGTCAGAACTTAGGATCTCCAACAACGTGTATAAAGCCGTTTATGCTGTGGCTCATGCTATGCATGCCATGTTCAAATGTGGTCCAAGTGGTGAGGCAGCGAATCAGTCGTGTACCTCTAATGAGGATTTTGAGCTAAAACAGGTAAGATGTTGCCTTCATGTGCAGCTGATTTTCTTAATACACCTTATTGACTTGTTCCTTCTGATAGGTTGTAGAACACCTGCAAAGAGTGAATTTCACTCTTCAGTCAGGTGAAACAGTGTATTTTGATGATTTTGGAGACCTGGCACCTATTTATGAGCTGGTGAACTGGCAGAGAAGCCAAGAAGGAAATACAGTATTTATGGTTGTTGGGAACTATGATGCTTCACAACTACATGGGAGGCAGTTTACCATGAATAACATGAATATAACATGGGCTGCTGGACTCCAGAAGGTACCAGACATGTTGAAATGCAATAATTTACAGGCTGATGTTAATATAGATTCCAGTTAAATGACTGCATTGCATTTTGTATTTTTGATATCTTGTAATAGAAACCACAGTCTGTGTGCAGCCAGAGTTGTATTCCAGGTTTCCGACAGGCTGCGATTAAGGGAAAGCCCATCTGTTGTTTCTCCTGCATTGCCTGTGCTGCTGGAGAGATCAGCAATGCCAGCAGTGAGTTCAAGTCCTCAGAAATACCCTAATATTTATACAGCAACAATGCTTTTACTCTCTTCCGATTCAAGCTGTATTTATGGTGCCTTTCATTCTTAGACTCTGCAGAGTGTTTGCCCTGCCCACTGGAGCTCTGGTCAAATGAAGATCACAGCCAGTGTGTTCCAAAGGTCATTGAGTTCTTATCATTTGAAGAATCCATGGGGGCTCTCCTCGCTGCTGTTTCGCTGTTTGGGGCCGCGCTAACGTTGCTGGTGTTTTGCATCTTCTTTCGGTTCCGTCACACACCTCTCGTCAAAGCCAGTAACTCTGAGCTGAGCTTCCTGCTCCTTTTTTCTCTGACTCTGTGTTTCCTTTGTTCCCTCACTTTCATTGGCCGGCCCTCGAGGTGGTCCTGCGTGCTGCGACACACGGCGTTTGGCATCACCTTTGCTCTGTGCATGTCCTGCATCCTGGCAAAAAACGTGGCAGTTTTGTTTGCGTTTACAGCAAAAAGGCCAGGAAACACAGTTTTTCACTGTTCAGTTTCACTTCAACGAACAAGTGTTTTCAGCTGCATCATATTGCAGGTTTTGATATGCGTGTTTTGGTTAACTTTTGCCCCACCATTCCCTCACAAAAATACCACCCACACTAAAGAGCGAATTATTTTAGAGTGTAATTTAGGTTCCCCAGTATGGTTCTGGGTGGTGATGGGGTATATTGGGCTCCTGGCTGTGATTTGTTTCGTCCTTGCTTTTCTTGCTAGAAAGCTGCCCGATAATTTCAATGAAGCGAAATTCATCACCTTCAGCATGCTAATATTTTGTGCAGTGTGGATCACTTTTATCCCGGCGTATTTTAGCTCTCCTGGGAAATTTGCAGTTGCTGTGGAGATCTTTGCTATCCTGGCCTCAAGTTTTGGGTTACTTTTCTGTATATTTGCACCAAAATGTTATATCTTAGTATTCAAGCCAGAGAAAAACACAAAAAAACACATGATGGGGAGAAACCAGTAAAGTTAGACTACACCACTTAAATAACAATAATTTAATTCGATAATATTTTCATGTTGCAAGTGTTTTGATTATTATTTAGAGAATTATGTAAGCGTGTATACATGTAAAATGTGCACTGTATGTTGGGTTAATTGTGCAGTGGAACTGCCTCAAATGTTAATTTTGCCATTTAACTATTAAATCTATTTATCTAATAAATCTAAAGCTACAATAAAGTAAAAATATGTGGTCAGCTGCTCAATAGTTTGTCAAATATGCATGCAAATGCAGTATAGTGTTAATAAGCCCACTCGTCTGTTGCTCACAGCAGTGAAGTGATGCCATTGGAGGAGAGGATTCCATGCGGTTCTCCTACATCCCTGTGGCTTTGTAATTGTTTAAAGAAATCCTTTATAAAATGCTCTGCCGTGTATGGGGTCCATACGTGGCAAATCCTGCAGTCAGACACTATGCTGTTGGCAGTAGGTGTGCTGCTTCTTTCCTTCATGACTGTCAGAGGAGGGGACCTTGTGTGTCAAACATACGGGACCAAAGAACTGCCCCAGTTTTCTATGGAGGGAGACATCGACATTGGGGGCATTTTTTCCTTCCATCAGAACCCGGTCACCATTGATCCAGCCCTGCATTTCAATCCAGGAATGCTCCGGTGCGAGGGGTAAGAGCTGCAAACTTTCATTTAAATCTTTGTTAGTTCGACATGCCTTACACGTGGGTGCATTTGCACACATCGTTCTCCCCCAGACTGGATCCAGGAGAACTTCAGTATGCGTTCACGATGATGTTTGCCATTAATGAGATCAACAATAGCTCAGACCTGCTGCCGGAATTCACGCTTGGCTACAGGATCTTTGATTCTTGCCCCAGCGTCCCTCTGTCCATCAGGGCCTCGCTAAACCTGATGAATAGGTACGAGAGCGGGGCAGACAGCTGCAGCAAACTCTCCAATGTGCATGCTGTCATCGGAGAAACTACATCTACCTCCACTATAGCGATTGCACGTACCATGGGGCCCTTTCTTATACCTGTGGTGAGTGTCGGGTGCATACATTTTTCATTTGTGTATACTATTGGTGATGTCAAATGACACCAGAATGTATGTGTTCTTATTGTCATATGCATTTCAGATCAGTCATTCTGCAACTTGTGCATGTCTTGGCAACAGAAGAGACTACCCTTCCTTTTTCAGAACCATACCGAGTGACATTTATCAGAGCCAGGCCCTCGCAAAGCTGGTCAAACACTTTGGCTGGACGTGGGTCGGAGCTATCCGCACTAACAGCGACTATGGCAATAGTGGCATGACAGCCTTCTTGAAAGCAGCGGAAAAGGAAGGAGTATGCATTGAGTATTCGGTGGCTATTTACAGAACGGATCCCAGGAAGTGGTTCCTGGAGGTGGTAGACATCATCAAGAAATCCACCTCCAAAGTAATTGTGGCATTTGTTGATGGCACAGACTTCGACATACTTATTAAGGAGCTTCATGCTCAGAGTGTGACTGGCCTGCAGTGGGTCGGCAGTGAGGGCTGGATCACTTATCGTTTTATTGCCTCTCCCATGAACTACGCCGTGGTTCAGGGGGCAGTGGGCTTTGCAGCGCTCAATGCTCACCTCCCTGGGCTGCAGGAGTTCCTGGCTGAAAGCAGGCCCTCCACCACACCGGGAAACAACGGACTGGTGGAGCTGTGGGAGACTGTGTTCAAGTGCACCCTGACTCCCCAGGTTCAGAGTTCACTCGCAGCCTGCACAGGGAAGGAGTCTCTGAGGGACGCAAGCACACGCTTCACAGATGTTTCAGATGCCAGTCTGCTGAATAATGTTTACAAAGCCACATATGCCATTGCTCATGCACTTCATATGATTTTCACCTGCAAAGACGGAGAGGGACTGTTTGAGAACAACACTTGTGCTGACAGACACAAAGTCCAACCATGGCAGGTAAAGATAAATGTAATGCCTAAATAAAAACCACTGTGCTAAACATTTCATAACATCTTTGTTACTTCTTCACAGGTGTTGCATTATCTAAAACAGGTTAATTTCACCACCAAGATCGGTGACCATGTGTTTTTTGACGAGATGGGTGATCCTGTGCCCCGCTATGCGCTGGTGAACTGGCAGATGGACAATGCAGGTTACGTAATCTTCGAGACCATAGGTGACTACGATGCCTCTAGGCCCGAGGGTCACCAGTTTCAGATGAAGAATGGCGTGAAAGCCTTGTGGGCTGGTGAGAATCTTGAAGTAAGCAGAGATTTTGGAAGTTTTGACACCCTTTCCTAATATCTCAGTATTGCTGGAGAATTTCTTTCTTTTCTTTTTTTTCTGTCCTTTGAAAGCAGGTGCCAAGGTCTGTTTGCAGTGAGAGCTGTCTACCAGGGACCCGTCGAGCTTTTGTCAGGGGCAAGCCGATTTGTTGTTTTGATTGCATTGCCTGTGCTGATGGGGAATTCAGCAACAGTACAAGTGAGACAGCAGGATTCTTAGCTTTTACTTTAGTACTGGTCGTGTTTCTTTTGGGCAAAGTCACTGTTAAGTCTTTGGCAGCGTGTCTCCGGATGTGTGTAATGTACAGCTTAAATGTATCTATGTTTTCAGATGCAGTGAATTGTGACAAATGTCCCCCCGAGTACAAACCCAATGAAGAGAGGAATAATTGTGACCTGAAAGCTATTGAGTTTCTCGCCTTCAGAGAACTTATGGGCACATTGTTGGTGACCTTTTCTGTCTTTGGTGCCTGTCTGTCCATGACTATAGCCTTAATATTTTTTCACTTCAGACAGACTCCGATTGTCAGAGCCAACAACTCTGAGCTGAGCTTCCTGCTCCTCTTCTCTCTGACTCTGTGCTTCCTCTGCTCGCTGACCTTCATCGGTCGACCCTCTGAGTGGTCCTGCATGCTGCGACACACGGCCTTCGGGATCACGTTTGTCCTCTGCATCTCCTGCGTTTTGGGGAAGACGATGGTCGTTTTAATGGCCTTCAGAGCCACACTTCCTGGTAGCAAAGTGATGAAATGGTTTGGACCTGCTCAGCAGAGACTCAGTGTCCTGACGTTTACTCTTGTCCAGGTTTTGATTTGTATCCTTTGGCTGACCATTGATCCCCCCTTCCCTTTCAAAAATACTAAACATTACAAAGACAAAATAATCTTAGAATGTGCTCTGGGCTCAGCTGTAGGGTTTTGGGCTGTGCTAGGATATATCGGGCTTCTTGCTGTTCTGTGTTTCATACTAGCGTTTTTAGCCAGAAAGCTGCCCGATAATTTTAATGAAGCTAAATTCATCACCTTTAGCATGCTGATATTCTGCGCTGTCTGGATCACGTTTATTCCAGCTTATGCTAGCTCTCCTGGGAAGTTCACTGTAGCTGTGGAGATTTTTGCGATGCTGGCTTCAAGTTATGGAATGCTCTTTTGCATTTTTTTACCGAAATGCTACATCATTTTACTAAAACCTGAGAACAATACAAGGAAAATTTTAATGGGTAAAATGATGCCGAGAGCAGTTTGAATTTATTGCTACATTAAATCCAGTCATTTCATACCACTTCTGTTAAATGCAAAATATTTATTTCCATCTTTTGCAATAAAAGTGGATAAAATCATTAAACAAAAGTGTAAAATATCTTAAAAAAATGAACACATTTATTAGCTTTATTAGCTTTCATTACAAACATATTTATTGCAAATATTTTTCTCAACATTGTTTTCACTCGGTGTCAATTTTTTGTCATTACTGTGTTTATTATATGTAGAATTTTGTCAATGTGCAATCAGTCAAGAATAAAGGTTAAACTTTACTTTTTGTTTAAATGAAACTAAAATCAAGACATGACTTAAGATTCTGACTCTTGTGGTGTGTTACACAACCATGTAAAAGTAAGTCTTCAGTTAGAAGCTCAACTTTTTTCATGCGCCACATATGGAGTTCATGTACTGCTATATGTAATGGGAACTGTGACTATAGGTCCACAGAGATCAAACATCACTGTTTGCTCAGTTTATGAGGTTGCACATTCATAAATACTGGCGGAGGTTTCTGAGTAACACTCAAATGCACGTGATGCCACGCAGTGACGTTGCTCCCACACACAGCATGACTTACACTCAGAGCTGGCCAGAGCAAGGTTGGGCACTCTTGCAGCTTTTATTGTTAGTGTCTTTCTCTCAAGCTGAGGACCCTGTGTGTCTGCAGTGGGGGGCGCCTCAGAACCCTCAGTTATCCAAAGATGGGGACATTATCTTGGGAGGAATCTTCTCTTTCCACAGTAGTTGGAAAGACACATGGGATACCTACGTGCACAAACCATTGCCACTGCAGTGCATCAGGTAAATTAAACCAGAGTTAGTTCTGATTATTTGTAAGATTTCGACTATACATGCAATTTATATTTCAAGAAATCATTTGCTGTATTAACCATTTTTAATATTTGCATAAAGTTTGAATTTCAGAGGTTTCCAGTATGCCCAGGCGATGCTTTTTGCTATAGATGAGATTAATAACAGCTCAGACATACTGCCTGGTATCACTTTAGGCTATAAAATTTACGATGGCTGCAGCTCTATTGCCAGAGGTGTGAGAGTTGCACTGGCCTTGGCAAACGGTGAAGAAAGGACATTTAAACCTTCTGAAAAATGTACAAAACCGGCAAAAGTGCAGGCTATAGTGGGAGAGACCTCTTCCTCTCCATGCATGGCTATATCGACTGTTATTGGACCCTTTCATATTCCACTGGTGGGTAAGAGTTAACATGCATTTGCTGTAATTGTTATGTTCTTTACATGTCCATCTAAAAGAGGAAACAACATGCTGCTTGTTTTTTTTTTTTTTTTTTTTTTTTTAGATCAGCCACTTTGCTACTTGTGCTTGTCTCAGTGATAAAAACAAGTACCCGTCATTCCTGAGAACAATACCCAGTGATCACTACCAGAGCAGAGCTTTGGCCCAGTTAGTCAAGTACTTTGGTTGGACTTGGGTCGGAGCCGTTAGATCGAATGATGATTACGGCAATAATGGCATGGCAACGTTTATCGACACGGCACAAGAGCTTGGAATCTGTGTGGAGTACTCTGTGTCTGTTTTTAGAACCGATCCACCTGACAAAATACAACAGATAATAGACATTATCAAGGCCTCCACATCCAGGGTGATTGTTGCCTTTCTCTCCAACGTAGAAATTGGTGTGTTAATACATGAATTGTCTCACCATAACCTGACTGGATACCAGTGGGTGGGTAGTGAAGGTTGGATCTTAGACTCCCACACCGCGGCCATTGACGTCCATCACATTCTGGATGGTGCTATAGGCCTTTCCATCCCTAAAGCAGATGTCACTGGCATGAAAGAATTCATTTTGGATGTGAAGCGACTCAATTCATCCAGTCAAGAACTGTTCAGAGAGTTTTGGGAGACTTTATTTCACTGTAAGTTTAAGGATTCAGCATCACCATCAGAAAACCAGAGAGAATGTTCTGGACATGAAGATCTGGCTGGTGTCAAAAACAGCTTCACTGACATGTCTCTCATGCCCATCTTCTATAATGTTTATAAAGGGGTTTATGCTGTGGCCCACGCACTTCATGTTATTCTCAGCTGTAATAACACATGTAACAAAACAGCACACCTGGATCAATTTACAGTGAGTTGAACACTAAACTTTTCGATAATTATGTGTTACATTGTGTGTAATTCTGATTTGTATCCATACCATGTACAATTTAGATTTTGCAGCACATAAAAATGATTCGTTTCAAAACAAAGGAAGGAGATGAGGTTTACTTTAATGAGAACGGAGACCCGCCAGCAAAATATGAGATTATTAACTGGCAGCCAACAGAAAATGGCATCGTGGACTTTGTCAAAGTCGGTCTTTATGATGCGTCTTTACCTGCAGAAAAACAGCTGAAACTGCAAAACAAGACTTTATTCTGGGCACAAAACTCAGAGCAGGTAAAAAATGAGTCCAAACTTTTATTAGAACATGTTTCTCTGAATTATCACTATTGAATGTAAACTAACTCAGTCGTGATTTTTCTTCCTATAGGTACCTGTGTCAGTCTGCAGCAAAAAATGTCCCCCAGGAACTCGCAAGCTCCTGCAGAAAGGCAAACCTGTCTGCTGCTATGACTGTTTAAGATGCGCTGATGGAGAGATAAGCAACAGGACAGGTCTGATCTTTTAAATATACAATAATTACCTATCAATTGTTTATAATTTGCCTTAATAACAACTGAAGAGTGATGAATCCTATAGCTTTTCAGTCGCTCCGGGCTCGAGGTTCTACACTGCCTTCCAGAGGAAACATGGGTTGTTTGTGTCTTTGATCTCGCACTGATACAAAGCGGTACCTAAAAATAGTTAATACAAAAAACTCACATAATAGAGAGGTGTTTGCCACAGCTAGAAGGTTCTGACCCTACATACCTTCAGGCAGATGCTCATGCTCATGGCTACAAAGATGTACTTCAAATGTTGTAAAAAAAAGTCAGCAGAACTAAGAGTAATTCTACATCACTAAAGAGAAGTACTTGTCACAAGTGAGGCAACAGATTTAAGTTGACTGTGACCGAGCAAATATGACACCTGCTTTAATGTTATTTTCCAGATTCTATCACCTGTGAAAGATGTCATTCTGAGTTCTGGTCTAATGAAAGAAGAGACAGCTGCATCAAGAAGAAGGAAGAGTTCCTGTCCTATGAAGAAATGATGGGAGCTCTGCTGACCGCAGCATCGCTTCTTGGTACATGTTTGACGGCTGTTGTCATGTTCATTTTCTTCAGATACAGACAGACTCCACTTGTCAGAGCCAACAATTCTGAGCTGAGCTTCCTGCTCCTCTTCTCTCTGACTCTGTGTTTCCTCTGCTCCCTGACCTTCATCGGCCGACCCTCTGAGTGGTCCTGCATGCTGCGACACACGGCATTTGGCATCACCTTCGTCCTCTGCATCTCATGTGTTCTGGGTAAAACCATGGCGGTTCTGATGGCGTTTAGAGCCACACTTCCTGGCAGCCATGTGATGAAATGGTTTGGACCTGCTCAGCAGAGACTCAGCGTACTTTTTTTTACTCTCATCCAAGTTTTTATTTGTATTCTCTGGTTAACAATTTCCCCTCCGTTTCCCTTTAAAAATATTAAGGACTTTAAAGACAGGATCATCTTAGAATGTGCTCTGGGCTCAGCTGTGGGCTTCTGGGTCGTTCTCGGCTACATCGGACTTCTGGCTATGTTTTGTTTCATGCTCGCGTATCTGGCTCGGAAGCTACCTGACAACTTCAACGAAGCTAAATTCATCACCTTCAGCATGCTGATATTTTGTGCCGTTTGGGTCACTTTCATTCCAGCCTATGTCAGCTCTCCTGGGAAGTTCAGCGTTGCCGTGGAAATATTTGCGATTTTGTCTTCAGGTTTTGGACTGCTCATTTGTATTTTCCTTCCAAAATGTTATATAATCTTACTGAAACCAGAGAGGAATAGCAAAAAGAACCTAATGGGAAGGGCATACTTAAAATAATAATGCCAAATATTTTTAGTATCCATATTTTAGTGCATTTTAATCTTTTACATTTCATTGACTACATGCATATCTTGTAGTAATATTTTCATTGTAAGTTTCACAAGTTAATTTTATCATTTGACAAAAATGGTGACATGTTCAATAATAAAATTCATATTTTCAAAAACATCTCTGGCTGAACTTGTTTGTTTTAATCCCCATGAGGCCTGGGATCAACCATGACAACTTACACCCTTGTTGGTAAATGTGTATAAATCCCCACTGTGAGCCTTAGAGCCTCTGAAGGCTGGCCTTCAGAGCACAGCAATGCCACCGTTGTGGCTGCTCCTCTCGGCTGTGCTGCCAGGAAGGGGGACGTCTGTGTGCCGTCTACGAGACTCTGCACAAATGCCTGAACTGGCCCAAGATGGTGACTTTGTGATCGGAGGCATTTTTTCATTTCGCACAGGGCAGGATTACGTCAGTGACACCTTCCAGCATATTCCAGAAGTACGAAAATGCAAGAAGTATGCAGTTTAATATCTTTGTTCAAATGGTTTGTGTGTATTTTGTGATGCAATTCAGACATTAATCTGTCATTTTATTTAAAACCCTAGCTTCAATTACAGAGAATTTAAATTTGCTCAGACGATGATATTTGCTGTCGGGGAGATAAACAGAAATCCTGATTTACTTCCCAATATGAAACTCGGCTACAAGATTTACAATTCCTGTGGAACTATGGACATAATGAGAGCTGCACTTGCCCTGGTGAGTGGACTCCAGACTGAAATCAGTAATGAGAATTGTACTAAAACAGAGACTATTCAAGCCATCTTGGGACATTCGGGATCAAGACCAACTATTGCATTTGCACAAGTTGTTGGCAGGTTTCACATACCTGTGGTAAGTTAACTGTTCACCTGAACTGTACAATGTTTTGGCAAAATAATACCTTTGAATAGCATGAATATCAATTGTGCAAAATTGCTCTTTTTGATTGTTTCTTCCACTGTAGATCAGCCATTTTGCTACCTGTGCCTGTCTGAGTAACCGGAACAGGTACCCCACTTTTTTCAGAACCATTCCCAGTGACTATTACCAGAGCACAGCGCTGGCCAAGCTGGTCAAGCACTTTGGATGGACTTGGATTGGGGCAATAGCTGTGGATAACGAATATGGCCACAGTGGCATAGCTGCATTTATCCAAGCAGCACAACAGCACGGCGTGTGCACTGAGTATTTTGAATCCTTCTCATCGTCGGGTCCGCCTCGCACACTCCAGAGAGTTGTTGACGTTGTCAAGCGTTCCACTTCCAAAGTGATCGTCGCTTTCATGTCTCACAGAGAAATTAAGCTGCTGGCTCAGGAGCTGCACAAGCGGAACATCACAGGGCTGCAGTGGGTTGGCAGCGACGCCTGGATCACAGATCACTCTTTGACTGACAGCGAGGGGCACAGCATCCTGGTGGGGTCGCTGGGATTCACTGTCAGCAAGGCTAAAATCCTGGGGCTGGAGGAACACCTGAGGCAGCTCCATCCAGCACAATTCCCAATGAGTCAGTTTGTGGTTGATTTCTGGGAGGACAGGTTTGGCTGCAGTCTAAACATCACAGGAAACACACAGAGGAGGCCGTGCAGTGGCTTTGAGAGCCTGGAGAATGACACGTCACCCTTCACCGATGTGACGGAGCTGAGATTCACTAATAATGTGTACAAATCCGTCTACGCGGTGGCACATGCTCTTGACAATCTGACGAAATGTGAAGAGGGTGAAGGGCCCTTTTCAATTGGGAGCTGCGCTGATCCCAAACACATTCAACCGTGGCAGGTAAGGACTGTGACAACAGAGATGATAAATGCCATTTAATTCAACTGAACACACATGTCTTTACCAGGTCTTGCAATATATCAACACTGTGAGATTCAACACATCTGAGGGGGAAACGGTTTATTTTGACAGTAACGGGGACTCACCAGCAAGATACGAACTTGTCAGTTTACAAATGACAAACAAAGGCACTTTAGAGGGAGCGACGGTTGGAATTTATGATGCCTCTCTTCCGGAGAATCGTCAGTTCATCATGAGTGATGTGCCAATCATCTGGGGAAATGGCGAAATGGAGGTAAAGAAAAATTTCTATATAATTTGTCTGTGCATTAATCCGTGTATATTGAGCTGTGTCAAGTGTGTATGTGTGTGCTGCAGGTGCCTGTGTCTGTGTGCAGTAACAGCTGTCTCCCAGGAACTCATAAAGTCCTCCAGAAAGGAAAGCCCATCTGCTGCTTTGATTGTGTTCCATGTCCAGCAGGAGAGATGAGTAATATCACAAGTAAATAAATCAATAAATAGCATATCCCTCTTCCCCTAAATGGTCTTTTAAGAATGTGTACTAAAAGAAAATACCCATAATCATCTCTGTCGTTCCATTTTTTGCAGATTCCATACACTGCATAAAATGCCCGACCCTGTTCTGGTCCAGTGAGGAGCGAGATGCTTGCGTCCCCAAAACAATAGAATTTTTAGCACATGAAGAACTCCTGGGAACGTTGTTGGTTCTGTTCTCTCTACTGGGAGTTTTTCTCACTACAATCATGTTTTTAGTCTTTTACTGCCACAAAGAAACTCCACTTGTCAGAGCCAACAACTCTGAGCTGAGCTTCCTGCTCCTCTTCTCTCTGACTCTGTGCTTCCTCTGCTCCCTGACCTTCATCGGCCGACCCTCTAAATGGTCCTGCATGCTGCGACACACAGCGTTTGGCATCACCTTCGTCCTCTGCATCTCCTGTGTTCTGGGGAAGACAATTGTTGTTCTGTTGGCCTTCAGAGCCACACTTCCTGGCAGTAATGTGATGAAATGGTTCGGACCTGCTCAGCAGAGACTCAGTGTTGTGCTCTTCACTTTCGTGCAGGTTTTAATTTGTACACTGTGGTTGACGATCAGTCCTCCTTATCCTTTTAAGAATATGGTGTACTACAATGACAGAATCATCTTGGAATGTGCTCTGGGCTCAGCTGTGGGCTTCTGGGCTGTTCTTGGCTACATCGGACTTCTGGCCATGTTTTGTTTCCTACTTGCGTTTTTAGCTCGTAAACTGCCCGACAACTTTAATGAAGCTAAACTCATCACTTTCAGCATGCTGATATTCTGCGCTGTCTGGATCACCTTCATTCCGGCCTATGTCAGCTCTCCTGGGAAATTTACAGTTGCTGTGGAGATCTTTGCAATTTTGGCCTCAACTTTTGGGCTTCTCTTTTGTATCTTTTTACCAAAATGTTATATTATTTTGTTTCGGCCTGAGCTGAACACAAAGAAACACATAATGGGAAAGGCCTCACAAAACCATTAATTTTTGCATTTGTGACTGAAAGCCACTACCAAGTTCAATTGAAATGGTCACGTTTGACAGGAACCAATGTTTGACAAGTGCAAGTGCAGAAGCAACCCTGGAAAAACAATGTCCCATCTGTTGCAGTCTTAATCACTCTTTGCTTTGACTCCATTGGGAAATCTGCCGCTGGGTTCCGACATGCAGACACGAGAAAAGAGATTGCTTTTTCATTGGAAGACAACAACCATCAGGTGGCACATTGTTTCATGGGTGAAAATTAATTAGGATCTTTTGTCACAACAGGCAAATATTCCTTTTTTTTTTTTTTTTTGGAAAATGCCAATTAAGCTTTTGTTTTGATCTTGGCTGTCTTGTGTGAGGTATACTATATGTCATTCACTAATCTACAGTAGCTTGACACAGATATTGATATCTATCATTTTTTGCTGCGGCAATAAACTATTTAAAATAAACAGACTGAGACTGGCAGTGATCTATATTTCTATCTAGTTTAAATGGAATTGCAAGGACATGTTACACTGCTAAAATGATAATTGCCCTGTGTGTTGTACATTTTACTGGAGATTGACACTAGATAGCGCACCGGTGTATCTCTCTGTGTCTCACTGACCCCATAGTGACACATTGACCTGCTGACCCATCCACCTACTCAAGTTTAATTTTGCCAGTGCCATGCATTTCAAGTGCATGTGATCTGATGTGCTTTGACATGTGCACAGTGACACACTGAGCACATTACACGAATAGTAGCACACAGATCACCCTGCACACTAAAAGAAAGGAAGTGATGTTAGTTAAAGAAGTGAGCACTACTGTGTGGATGCATACTAATAATTTTATAGACCATCAGTATTCATAAATAGATGGACAAATGAGGAGTAAGTCACTTGGAGCCCATTTTTCCACCTCATATAAAGACTTGAGTTAGGTTCAGTGTTGCACTTTAGTCATATTTATTTAATCTATTGTTGCGTATATATTTTTTTAAAATTAATTCAACAAATGAACATAAATGATCAAATAGGATATTTGAGAATGACCTTTAATCTTCAATCTTTGTCTTCCTTTTAGCACCTGTTCACTGAAACCTACATTATCTTAACAAAAAAACACCCAGTACCAAATAAGAGATTTATAAAGCCCATGTGTATACGTGTCAGATTTAAGCTTCATGCCCGACATCCTTTGCAAAAAAAAAAAAAAAAAAAAAAAAATGAAAAAGGCCCACCTACACCTCAGAGAATGCTATAAAATGCATCCTTCCAACAGTCCAGATTGTGCCAAAGGCAAGGCTCTGAGATGACAGCAGTCACAGTTGTCTCTTTAACACTGCTGACTTGGATGGTGTCACCGGGCACGTGGCTCAGACCTCACCAGCGTCCTGACCTCAGTGAGTATGAACATATGGAAGGGACAGAGAACTTCAGCTCTCATGAAAACCCAGACAAGTCAGAGCTGTTGACATGTAAGAGGTGAGTATTATGACAATACATTATTGTCTAGTTGATTATGTGCTGGATATAAAAAGTGTAACAACTGGCTTCCTGATGAAATGATGATTTAATTAATTTTCTCTCCTTTTATTTAGCTTTCCAACAAAGAGCTTTGCCTTTAAGGGGATTTCCAAAATGCAGAGGATCAACTGTGACCACTTGATATTTGACAACTTAAATCTGAAATGTTTCCTCTGTTATGGCCATGTCAACGTGTTGACAAACCCTGTGAGTGGAGAGAAACCATTTAAAGAGGACTATAACTGTTATCACTTGAAATATTTCCTGTCAAAAAACAACTTTTTCCAGCTTGAAGTAGAGGTGAGCATCAGCAATGACATCTGTATTCACACTGATATGTTGTAAATTGAATTTGCTGGTAAATACGTCTTTTTATTTTGTTTCATGCATGAGGAGCTTCTGGGATTGAATCCTTTCCTCAGGCACATGAGGAACTGCAAGTTTGTCTGTACCACTATAGTTTTCGTTCTGCACACCAACAAAGATAGACCTGCATTTTCAGAACTCCTTATCTGCATCTTATCTGAGAGCCAGGGGAGCTTCAGGTCATCACTGCATCCAAAGAAGGCTGACACAACACTACGCCAGCCTCAGGTTGGCATGTGCAGAATTTAGAGAGAAAAACACCTTGTATTTATTCAACTGTATCAACTTTTTAGTACCTGTATATGAACTTCTAATGGAAAATAGCACATTCTCTACCATTGAACAAGTCAAGCATCAAATATTCTGTAAACTGAAAGAAACTCGACCAAAATCTTCATAACGTTCCTTCTTTCCATTGTATTACATTTAAATACAGCATTGGAAGAAAAGTGTGGACAGTCTTTATGTACATGCGTTTTTTGATTGAAAAGGACTAAATAATAACAACTGTTTTAAATGGAAAAAATCAACAGAAAAATCCTTCCTGGGAAAATTAGCTTTTAAAAATAAATCTTTGAGTCATATATGATATGTGAACATTGTCGTAACATACAAAGACAATATAAACTATGACTTAACTATGACAGTACTGATAACTGATGACTAATTATCAGATGGAGTAACTCATTTTTATATTACTTTACAGATGCCATCTGAATCTGTTTGCCTAAAAGATGCTTTTCTCGCATATTCAGGTAACTCTGTGAAGAAGACGCCCTTAAACTGAGAAGTATGCTTTCACTTAGATGCTATAATTTTTTCCCACAGATGTTGTCTTATTTAGTGCACACCTGGGCAGATTGGACAGTCTGCGGCCCACAGACAACAACAGACGGGTTGCCAGATGTTTCCTGGCAGCTGTGCTGCTCCTCAGCGTCTATCTGACAGGACGCAAGGCCTCGCCTAACAGAATCTCTCACACTCACGGTAGTAACTCCTCAGTTGTGATGTTTTTCACCATGAAGTGGCACTATTTTTCACTGTCAGTGTCTGCCCTTGGGCACTCTGAGTGGGCCCAGAAAGCTGTCAGGATCTCTTTTGCCGCCTCTCTCTCATGTGCCTTGGGGAAAAGTGTGCACGTGTCAATAGTCTGCAGAGGGGCTGGTGTGGTGTTGAAACTGTACTGTTCCACACATCAGCGGGTCAGGCTTCTCTCCGTTACTTTGGTGTTCATCTGGCTGGTTTTGAAGCCTCTTTTCTATAACAAGAATGTCAAACTCCTCTCTGAAGGTTTGCTGCTTGGCTGCGATACTCTGGAGTCTTCAGGAGGATCCTGGACTTTTTTAACCCAGATGCAACCACTGGCCATTTTGTGCTATGCATCTGTCTCAGTCCTCAGATCACTACGGTCTCCTCTGACTAAATTAAATGTTTTAAATGTCCACTTAAATGTGCAGCTCCTGACATGTTTAAGAGCTACACAAGCACACACAATGTATGTCCTGTTTATCAAATATATCATGCTAATGCAAAACAAACCAGTATCTTTAAATTAGTGATGCTGCATATTAAGTCAGTATAACAAATCTGTCTGTTGGTTTATTATGATGTTCATGACCTTGTTAGTTGTAATAAAAATAAGTTTGAGAAAATATATAAATGATGATGGTGCTTTTTTCTAACACTTTTATTTTTCCTGACTTATACCATGATGTGCAATTTTGATTGAAGTTTCTATTTTAATATAAATGTGTCTTTCATTTCTAAATGTGAATAGATGTGGTAAGTAGAATATCTTTATCATCAAATATATACATTTAAAATGTATGTAAATGGCTGTGCCTCTATACACTCTGATTTGCAGGCTCATCTTAATCTGCTTCCTCACACTGACATCCTGACGTCCACAGATCAGGAGCTTCCAAGTGTAAAACCTGGCCATTATTCACGCCGCTCTGACAGGTTAAACACAAGGGGGGGGGGTTGGCTGAATCATAATAGCAGTGCAGAACAGGAATGAATATTTGAGCAGCAATAAATTTTAAATTTAGATTGAGATTAAGTTCAGTATTCCTAAGGGATTATTTTCATTTGCAAAGCACAATAGATTATTATAATCTGGGCCTTTATAAACGCCACTAGTCTTGACTTGGTGTTAAAATTCTACCTTTCATAATCCAGAACATATACATGTATACCGCCATCCTTACCACAAAGATCCTCTTTTTTCTACTTTCTCTCTTTTCTTTTAATATGAGGAAATGTAAATTGCAAGAGCATTCTGACATGAGCGAGATTAAGATGCTAATGCAGCCTTAGTCTTCTAGATTAACTTTGTTGGAGATGCCAACAGTTTGTGTGTCTGCATATGTCTGTGTGTGTGTGTGTGTGTGTGTGTGTGTGTGTGTGTGCGTGCGTGCAGAGATAACTTAATATACTAATTGCTGCCATCTTACATATAACCTTGTATTTTAACATTGACACGGACAGCCAAAAAACTCTGAATAAACTCCTACTAATGCAAATCTATTTTCACATGATGTGCAAATAGCACACCTGTGTCATACATGTGAAATAACGCATTCAAAACCTCAATAATCTATTGAGGATTGAGATTGTTTTCGCATTGGCTGAGGATGTTTATTATATGGGCAGAAAAACCTATAAGTTCAGTTGCCAGGCCAGGGGCTTGTTAGTGACGGGGAGGGTTGTCACTATGGCTCGAACTACTGTTGTGTTATTTACCTACTGCTCACTGCTGATGGGAGCAATGTCAGAAAACCAGACTTGTACACTCAGAGGGCAAACGGGATTCATGGAGCTCTCAAAAGAAGGTGATCTCATCATAGGTGGTGTCTTCTCTCTTACTAGTACACGTGTGCTGGTGGATAATGACTACCAGGCAATTCCATATACATACTGCAACAGGTGAGTGTTGGAGTTTAAAGTGTGAGAGTTCATCTCCAGCGTGGTATTTGTTTTATGTCATCGCCTGTCTCACTGGCAGATGGAATGACAGGGAACTGAAGTTTGCCAGGACGGTCATCTTCACAGTGGAGGAAATCAACAGAGATGCTGATCTTCTTCCTGGAGTAACCCTGGGGTACAGGCTGTACAACGGCTGCGGTAGCGAAAACCTGATCCGAGCTGCCCTGGAAGCTGTAACCGCAGAGGGCTGCAGCAGTCAGGTCCAGGCTCTGTTGGGCCATTCATCGTCAGGAGTTAGCAAGGACATAAACTTCATACTGAGCCCATTATCTATCCCACAGGTATGAAAAATGTCCCTCTGTCTTACTTTTTACAATATTGAAACTTTTTTTTTTCAGTTTAAATATCATTGTTTTCTTCCAGGTCAGTCATCTTTCCACCTGTGCTTGTTTGAGTGATAAAAACCAATATCCCACATTCTTCAGAACTGTGCCCAGTGACCACTTCCAAATCAGCGGCCTGGTGCAGCTTTTGAAATTCTTTGACTGGCGCTGGGTGGGAATAATTTATTCTGTGGGCACCTACTCAGATGAGGGAACAGCCCACTTTGTCAAGGAGGCTAAAAAGGATGGCATATGTGTGGAATACAGGTTACCTTTCTCCAAGGTATCTACAACAGAAAACAGAGCTGTTGTGAAGGCTCTCCAGGAGTCGTCATCAAGGGTGGTCTTGTTGTTTCTGTCGTTGTCTTTTACCAAATATTTCCTCAAAGAAATGGAGAGCTACAACATAACTGATAAGCAGTGGCTTGGCAGCGAGTCTTGGATCACACAGGTGGATTTGGCCTCTGCCAAAAGACGGCACATTTTGCAAGGGACGTTTGGCTTTGCACTCCCACAAGCACCGATGCCAGGCCTCGGTGACTTTTTACTCAGCCTAAAGCCTTCAGATGAACCCCGGAGTGACATCATTAAAGCCATGTGGGAGAATTTTTTCAAATGTAGCTTTTCTCCATCCAACACATCTGCTGCCTGCACTGGCACAGAGGACCTTAGGACGGTCTCCAATGACTACACAGATGTGAGGCATTTCAGAGCTGAGAATAATGTGTACAAAGCCGTTTACCTGGTGGCGTATGCCCTCCACGCGCTATTACAATGTGAAAAAGGCTCAAACCCCACCACTGGAAAGCCTTGTGTCAACAAGAAGGAAGTGAAGCCAAAACTAGTAAGTTGTGGTGCAAAAAAAGATGATGCCATTATCTATTTGCATGTTTTTTCCCTTGTATTTTGTGTGTTGTTTTTTTAACTTTAGGTGCTGGAACACATTAAATATGTCAATTTTACAACCAAGTATGGCTCCAAAGTTTTCTTTGATGAAAATGGAGACTCGGTTGCTCAGTACGACTTAGTTAACTGGCAGATGAGAGAAGATGGATCCGTTGACATTGTTACCATCGGTCAGTACGATACCTCTTTTAAGGGAGAGGAACTGAAACTCAGAGACAACGCTAAAATAGTTTGGGGAGGAAATCATAACGAGGTAAAATAACTCCTGTATGTGATGTGATGTTTCTTGGTAATATTTTTAAAAGCTGAGCTTTGTCCCTTCAGGTGCCCAGATCTGTCTGCAGAGAACCCTGTCCACCAGGGACCCGTAAAGCCATAAACAAGTTGAAGCCTGTTTGCTGTTTTGACTGCTTCGAGTGCCCCGAAGGAACCATTAGTAATCAGACAGGTGGGTAATGTGGTGATTCAGTCCATGCATGTGTAGGCTGAATGATTGTGACATGAGAACATTTATTTTGCAGACTCTCTGGACTGTTTCAGCTGTCTGCCTGAACATTGGCCAAATGACCAGAAAAACCAGTGTCTTCCTAAGCCCTCTGAGTATCTTTCATACAGAGAAATCACAGGGGCGCTTCTGTGTGGATTTGGTTGCTTGGGTGTCTTCTTATCTCTTCTCACCACAATCATTTTTGTGATTCATAAAGAGACGCCCATCGTAAAAGCAAACAACTCTGAGCTGAGCTTCCTGCTTCTGCTGTCATTGAAACTGTGTTTCCTCTGCTCCCTGACCTTCATTGGCCGCCCGTCAGAGTGGTCCTGCATGCTGCGGCACACGGCGTTCGGCATCACCTTCGTCCTCTGTATCTCGTGCGTTCTTGGCAAAACCGTTGTTGTTTTGATGGCGTTCAGGGCCACACTTCCTGGCAGCAAAGTGATGAAATGGTTTGGTCCAACACAGCAGAGGCTCAGTGTGCTGACCTTTACCCTCATTCAGGTTGTGATTTGTATATTTTGGCTGACAATCAACCCTCCATTCCCTTTGAGAAACATGACCTACTACAAGGAGAAAATCATTTTAGAGTGCGCCATAGGTTCAGCTGTGGGATTCTGGGCTGTTCTGAGTTACATCGGAGTCCTTGCCTTCCTGTGTTTCATTCTTGCTTTTCTTGCGAGGAAGCTGCCTGATACCTTCAACGAAGCTAAGCTAATCACCTTCAGCATGTTGATATTCTGCGCTGTCTGGATCACGTTTATCCCAGCTTATATCAGCACTCCTGGGAAGTTCACTGTAGCCGTTGAGATATTTGCAATTTTGGCATCGAGTTTTGGTTTGCTGTTGTGTATCTTTTTCCCCAAATGCTATATCATTATCTTCAAGCCAGAACGGAACTGCAGAAAAAGTTTGTTGGGAAAGATAGAGGCGAGAACGCTTTAATCTACAAGTTAAATGTACCATTCTTATATGAAAAATAAAAAATGCATAATCAGATATATTCAATTTACTTGTGATGTGTTTAATAAATTAAATATACACTGATTTGTTTTTCAGTGCATTTCTTATCATTACAATGATTAACTGAGTGACTTATTTTTTAATTTGAAGGTTGCAATACCGATGGCACACAAGGAAAACATGCCCTTGAGGTCTTTAACTGAAAACTTATTAAACAAGAGGGAAACACTTTTCTGACCAGGAAAAATAATGTATATTGCTGTTACAGAGAGTAGAAGGGCTGCTGGATAGGAGAGCACAATTGGGAGCATGGCTGGCTGTGACCGGCTGGTCAAAGAGAGAACCGAAAAGAGTCAGATCAGTCAGTTAAATGAGGTAGCAGAACAAAGACCGTGATCGCAAATTCAAATTCAGAAAATTTCCAAAAAACAAAAACACACATAAAGTTCTCAAGATCCTAGCACAAAATGACCACCTGAGTTCAACAGCAAACTAGGAAAGAATGGAGAGGAGCACCAGGCTTTTATACTGTGGGTGATTGGCGTTGATGAGGGCCAGGTGAGCTGATGACAGAAGCAGAGCAGGTGAGTAGTGACCAGGAAGTCTCAGGGTCATCAGTGCAAATGCAAAAATCAGACTTCTCATGTAGACTAAGCACTTCTGACTAGTCAAAGAGACTAGAATGGCACCATGTGAATGTAAATCACAGTCATGGCTTGAGAATAAACATCTAGCATCAAAAAACATTTCTTATTTAAACATTCCACATTATTTAAGGATTCCCCCCCTCTCCTTCATTAATACACTGTGTGCAAAGAGAGTGACCTTGGAAATGAATAATTTAGCTATAATTATTACATCATTTCAAACAGAGGTGGGGCTACTGATGCTTAATATTCTTAACTGCTTAATGATGGAAGAATATCAAAGTCAGAAACTGTATAAAGCTTCTCTTGATCCATCCCTCTCCCCCTCCAGTCAGATCTACAGAAATGCCTCTGCTCTGTGATTTCATCTCGCTTTATTCTTTTTGTTTTGTCACTGTATTTTCTGACCCGATGACCAGCGTCACCTCTCCGCCCTCATCCTTGTGCAGGCTCCAGAACACCTTCCAGCCAGGATTTGCTGCTGACGGTGACTTTATAATTGGGGGAATGTTTCCCCTTCATTTCAACCAGGAGACACCCGACCTCAACAACACCTACCGACCACCGCCTGTAAAATGCAACGGGTAAGCATTATATATACGGAGAAACTATTTCAAATTTAATTGACATATTTCAGCCCGACAGATTATGAAACATGTTATACTGTTATCATGACACATGTATAATAATATTAATAGAACCTATATTTGTGGGGCACTTTTCTCAGTATTAAAAGTATCACAAATGTTTTTAATCTTCAGTCAAAGCAGAACTCTGTGTGATTTATGTGTGTGATGTATCATCTGTCCGTATGGGTGCAGCTTTGATCCTCGGGCATTCCGCTGGGCTCAGACCATGAAGCTGGCAGTGGAGGAGATAAACCAGAGCACAGACTTATTGCCCAATCATGTTCTTGGATATAAGTTGTTTGATTCTTGTGGATACCCCCTGACTGGCCAGAGGGCAGCTCTGTCTCTTTTGAATGGTCCGAGCACCGATGGCTCCCCCATGTGCACAAGCGCCCCTCCACTGCTCGCTGTGATCGGTGAATCATCTTCATCTCTGTCGGTCATGTTGTCAAGAATCCTACAACCTTTTCAAATCCCAGTGGTAACCATGGCTCTCTCTTGTCGTTACAAAAAAAAAAAAAATCATTGCAAAACTTGTGCTTGATTATCTTAAGAGAAGGACACTAATTAAAAAAAAAAAAAAATTCAATCTATTATCATTTCCTTCCATTTTTTTAAATTCAAAATTATATTTCCTCAACTAGGTTTTGGTGAAATAAATGTGTGTTGGTTCATTAACTGTAGTAATTCGTGTTCTTTTTTTTTTTTTTTAATAGATCAGCTACTTTTCTTCATGTGCTTGTCTCTCTGACAAAATGAAATACCCTAATTTCTTCAGAGTAATCCCAAATGATGACTATCAGGTAAGTTATTTCTAATCAACTTCAGAATCATAAAGCTTCAAGTCCAAGAAAGCTGACACCTCTTCCTTTTCAGGTGAAGGCGATTGCTCAGCTGCTGGTGCACTTTAATTGGACCTGGGTGGGCCTGCTACTCTGTGAGCGAGATTACGGCCGATTTGCCGCAGAAGGTTTACTGAGAGAATTAAGGGGAACAAAAGTGTGTGTGGCATACCGGATAATCATTCCTTTGGTATACGATCGAGCACGAGTTCAAGAGATTTTGCAGGTAGCGTTTCAAAAAAAAAACCATTGACCTAAAATGTACTTCCTTAAAGTTAGTATTTAGAGGAAGGCAATCCATTACTGTGTTTTCGCTGAATCTCATTGGTCCTTCACGGCCTTTTTCTCTATCAAGGTAATGCGGACTTCATCTGCAAAAGTGGTGGTGGTATTTTCAGCAGAGGTGGAGATGATACCTTTACTGAGAGATTACATCAAGCAAAATATCACAGAAATCCAGTGGATAGCCAGTGAGGCCTGGGTTACAGCCTCTGTGTTTACTGGGAGCAAATATTACCCATATTTAGGAGGCACCATTGGGTTGGGCATCAGAAAAGGGCACATCCCCAGACTCAGTGACTACCTCCTCACAGTAAACCCGCAGACATATCCCAATAATCTTCTGGTTGAAGAGCTGTGGGAGGCCCTATATGGCTGCAGACCCTCTATTTCCTCCAGCTCCGATGTTCCGCTCTGCACAGGACAAGAGCCCCTGTTGGAGCAGCATTCAGCCTTCATGAATACATCTAGCCCGAGGGTGGCTTATAATGTCTATAAAGCTGTCTATGCCATTGCACATTCCCTTCACAACCTCCTTCTCTGTCAGCCAGGATCTGGACCTTTCAAAAACAACACATGTATTCAAAGAAACAATGTGCAACCCTGGCAGGTGTTATCGAGTATTCTAGACAGCATTGACTTATTTGGCATATGTGAATAATTCATATCAGCTCTTTGTTTTCAGCTACAGTACTACCTCCAGGAAGTATCATTTGAAATTGCAGGGGAGGAGGTAGACTTTGACCAGAATGGCGACTCCATTCCCTATTACGATATCATCAACTGGCAAAGTGGTGTTGATGGGAACATTAAATTTGTCAACGTGGGGTTGTTTGATGGATCCAAACCTGCAGGAAAAGAGCTGGTGATCCAAGAGGACAGGATCGTGTGGGCGGGACATCAGAGGGAGGCAAGCTGTTCACATAATGTTGTATAGTTACAGCTTAGTTATTTTGATATTAACTTAAAAAAAAATCAATTGCTCTAACGATAAATGAACTTGTTTGCGCCTGGTAGGTTCCAGTGTCAAAATGCAGTGCCAGCTGTCTTCCAGGGACCAGGAAGGCCATCCGTAAAGAGGTGCCAGTTTGCTGCTTTGATTGTATTCCATGTGACAATGGCAAAATTAGCAATGAGACAGGTGAGATTGGGATGTATTCATTAAAATTACAACAGATCTATAGAAAAACTGAGTCAGAAAAAGCAGCAAATGTTAATTACATCTGATTATATTTAATGAAGAATAGGTCAATTAAATGTTTTCCCTCTCTCTCTCTCCCCCTCTCTCTCTCTGTCTCTATCTCTCTCTTTCTCTCCTTGGTCTAGATTCAGTAGATTGCATGTTTTGTCCAGAGGACTTCTGGTCAAACCCAAAACGAACAGTCTGCATCCCTAAAAAGGTGGAGTATTTGGCGTATGATTCCTTGGGTATAGCCCTGATGGTGATGTCAGTGGTGGGTGCGTGCGCCACCATCGCAGTCTTCGCAGTCTTCTTCTACCACCGAAACACAGCAATTGTCCGCGTGAACAACGCCGAACTTAGCTTCTTCATTCTGCTCTCACTTGTTCTCTGCTTTCTTTGCTCTCTGGTGTTCATTGGAGAGCCGACATCCTGGTCCTGCATGCTGCGCCACACAGCATTCAGCATCACATTTTCGATCTGTTTCTCCTGCATTTTGGGGAAGACGTTGGTGGTCTTGGCTGCTTTCACCACAACCAGACCTGGACACAACATCATGAAGTGGTTAGGCCCCAAACAGCAGCGAGTCATCATCTTCAGCTGTACTCTTGTTCAGGTGGTTATATGTACTGCCTGGCTCATTGATGCACCACCAGCTCCTTTCAGAAACACAGAGTATGAACACTCAAAGATCATACTGGAGTGCAGTGTGGGCTCCAGCATTGCTTTCTGGTGCGTGCTGGGATATATTGGCTTACAGGCATGCCTGTCCTTCATCCTGGCTTTTCTGGCTCGTAAGTTACCAGGTAACTTCAATGAGGCAAAGTTCATCACTTTCAGCATGCTGATCTTCTGTGCTGTGTGGCTGGCATTCATCCCTGCTTATGTCAGCTCCCCTGGGAATTATTCCGATGCCGTGGAGTCTTTCGCAATTCTGGCATCTAGCTTCGGCCTATTGTTTTGTATGTTTGCACCAAAATGTTACATTATTTTACTGAAGCCAGAAAGGAATACAAAACAGAATCTAATGGCAAAAGAAAAGAAATTACATGTTGCATCTTAGATGTATGAGATTTTTTAACCATTTTTTTTTAAAATATGTATGCATGAATGAAGCATAATTAACTTAATTAACTCTGTACGCTAAAGTCAATGTTTAATTGTTTGACTGTTGCAATAATGACAATTATATAACATCAGCTAAAACCTGCCTGGAGTTTCCAGCACTTTTTGTTTGCCTTTTTGTATTTGGGGTTTTTGCCTAACTTTTAATAAAACTTACTTTTACTGACTTAAACATGTGGTTCTTCAGTCTTCTGCATTTTGAGTTTAGCCCCTGGCTGTACACCACATTACAAAAATATTTTAATGTCTTCATAAATAAACTAGAAAATCCAGTACTGATTTTTCTTCTTTACTGTCATGTTATGTCATTACTTCAACTTTCTTATTATTGCAGCAATAAACAGGAAAAAATACTAAAATATTCTAAAATTGTAAAGTTTGAATTTAATTTGTTTAAACATTCTGTTAGTGGTTTCAGTTAAAATAAAATCTCCTGTATACAATGTTTTGCATAACACGAATTAATTGTATCTCCTTGACTTGAATATCGATGCCACTTGAACTCTGTGATGGTTTGATGTTTAATTACACATGTTTTATACACGGCATATTAGACTTATACATACACATGTTAACAAAAAAGTAAAGCTAGCTGAATGCCTGCACAGAAAATATAATGCACAATTTAACACAAGGCCCAAAATTATAGTAATGCTAATATGTTTAATTATGTTAATAATGAGAATTATACAATGTAAAAGAGCAGATGGAAACCTGCTGAGAAAATATACAAATGATTTCTGTATTTCACCTGAGACATTTTCCTGTCATACCTCTCTTAACATTTCTTTCAGGGCACAATAAAATTATAAAGCATTTAGGGAGAAAAATGCATAGTAACAGTCCGAAACTGGAGGCTAATATTGCAAATACTTCCACCGCCACAGTGAATTTCCCGGGAGAGCTGGCATAAGCTGGAATGAAAGAAATCCAAACGGTCCAGAAGATCAGCAGGCTGAAGGTGATCAGTTTTGCCTCGTTGAATGTATCAGGAAGTTTGCGCCCAACAAATGCCAGGAGGAGGCAGAGGAAGGCCAGTAGTCCAATGTAGCCCAGAACCAGATAAAATCCAGGTGGCCATGGCTCTTTACACTCTACCACAATCTAATTAAGTTGAATGACACAGAAGAGCAGGCTCATCAACACCAAATATGCACATGATCCTCAGAGCATTGTTGAACTTACTTTTCCAGTCAAAGCTTGGAAGGCCGGGTTCCTGAAAGGAAACGAAGGCGCTGCCAACAGCCAAGCAGTACAGAGACAAACCTGACGACACAACAGCAGGACAATTATTTTAAAAACAGGGGGGAAAAAAAGGCCATGCCGAGTAAAAGTGGTTAAAAAGTGAGCGGGATTTGGTTTATAGACTTTCCACCTGAGGGGCTGTGGTGAAGAGTATCAGAGTCCTCTGTCGAGACGGACCGAACAACTTTGGGGCCAAGCAGCCAGCTTTCAGGTTAGTCCGGAAAGCAAAGAGAACCACAATGGTCTTAACGAGGAGGCAGGACAGACACAGAACAAAGCTGATCCCGAATGCCGCCTGCCGGAGCCGACACTTCCACAGAGATGGCTCTCCAATGAACAACAAGGAACATAAGAAGCAGAGCTTTAGCGATAGGAGCAGCAAGAAACTTATTTCTGAGTTGTTGGCCTTGACAATCGGTGTAGAGCGAAAATGGTGGAAGATAATAGTGAGGGTGAATGTCAGGATGACCCCCAGTAGAGTCAGGATGATGAGGATGATGCCCATGGTTTCAGAGAAGGACAGGAACTCTTCAACCCCAGGCAAACATTTCACCTTGTCCTCGTCTGGCCAGTAGTACTCCGGACAACTTTGGCACTCTGTGGAACCTTTGCGAACACATAAGGGGGGTTCCCCAGGAAGAAATTATGTATTTAATGTATCAACCATACAAC
Organism: Arothron firmamentum; assembly: GCA_016586285.1. Lineage (NCBI taxonomy): Eukaryota > Metazoa > Chordata > Actinopteri > Tetraodontiformes > Tetraodontidae > Arothron > Arothron firmamentum. The sequence goes on from BJFM01000373.1 coordinate 152,403, forward strand.
ATATGAACCTGTAGGTGACTACCAGTGTGGTTGCTGATCTGTCCATCTGCACAAGGTACACAATCAAAGCAACACTGGGGCTGTCCTGGACGTCTGGCTTGCCTGCTGCCTGGGGGACACGGAGCACTGCACTGAGATACTGGCACCTATTCAAATACAGTTCTAGATTTAGATAGTTTCTCTGCAAAAAAAAAAACACATTTTATTACCAGATCACTAATTACAGTAGCAAATAATATGTGCTGCCTGGGTAATACAACAATATTCCCCCATAACAAATAGTAAATACTAAAACTGACCTTGGACTGTCCTCCAGTCCATACAATAACTTTCTGATCCATCTGCAGCTGTTGTTTTAAAGGAGCTGAGCCGTCATAGCTTCCAACTTTAAGAAATCTGAACACGACAGACACAAGAGTTGCATATTTCAGACAAAAATTAGGTAAATAATGGGTACATTTGACACTTTTGCATGAATATTTACCAGCTACATTAAGTGGATCTTTTTTAGATTATTTAGAAAAACAAACATGATGTTACACCTAATGTTGCTCTTGCTGTCTTTTTGCCAGTTGATGATGTCATAGAGAGGGACCGGCTCTCCTTTCTCATCAAAATACACTTTCTCCTTAAACTGATTTGTAAAATTCACAGACTTTAGATGCTGGAGCAGCTGTAAGAAAGAAAAACATCCATCAACAGTCCACTGGGAAATCATTACACCCAAAATGAGTTGTTGTACAGCAACGTGCCTGTTTGGATGTAAATGGTTCATGCTTCTTACACGTGCCCATGTTAGAACCAGGAGATTCACATTCCAGTAAAGAGTGTAAAGCATGGGCGATAGCATATACGGCTTTATATACACTATATGATATTCTGACCTGAGAAATGTCTATATAGCTGCTGTGAGTGTAGCTCAGATCTTCTGATCCAGTACATATTGGACTTTCATCAGCTGGTTTTGTGTCTAAACTGTGACCAAAATCATTTAATTTCATGGATTGCTCAAAAGCATTTGCATGATCTCCTTCATATGCCTCTCCTGTGAACTTAAGTGCACAGCCAAATAGGTCCTCCCAGAACATGTTGACAAATTCCATCCCTGGTTTTGGAGAGGGGCGGACATTCAGCAGAAACTCTTTCAACCCAGGAATCTCAACTCCAGGGAAGGAAAAGCCCAAAGTTCCGCCTAAAAGAGCATGAAAGCGAGGTGTGGTCAGCAGGCTTGCAGTCACCCAGGATTCACTGGCTATCCACTGGATCCCTGTCACATTTCTGTAAATCAGCTGGAGGAAATGGGAAAAATAATAAATATTTACATTCCATTACTCAGCTGTCTATGAGTCGGTTTCTATTGCATTTGTACCTCCAGAAAAAATTCTAGAAGTTGCCCCTCCGTGGCAAAGACCACAACTACCCGTGATGTTGAACTCTGCAGCTTTTCTGCCAATTCTTTTATCTCAGCTGCTGTGGGTGATTTGGGGATGGTCAGATGAAACTCCACACAGCCGCTCTGTTGTCTCAGCTGTTGAGAAAAAGCCTGGATCCCATAATGGCTGTAGTCATCCTGAAAAACATTATTTTTAGGTTTCCACTGTGTTCAGGTGACTAATGTTGTTGTACAAACATTAAGAGTCTCACCGTCGTTCCTATCGTGCCCACCCAGAACCAGCCCATGAAAGTGACCATCTGGACGAGGCCTCTGACCTGGAAGAGATCACTAGGCACGGTCCGCAAAAAAGATGGATACATGTGCTTGTCGGCAAGGCAGGTACAAGTGGCAAAATAACTCACCTGTAAGGGGATGAAATTACGCATTTATATGGGAAAAGACAGAAATCCATGTTTGTGAAAGAACCGTTGACATGTGTAAAGTAGTGTGAATGCACCGCGTTCACTCTTTTATTACCAATGGGATGTTGAAAGAGCCAAGAATATGAGCTGCCGCCCCTGTAGGTGATGAAGATGCAAGGCCGATCACAGCAGTAACAGGAGAATCAGCTAAACACACGGGGATTGTTTTCATGACTTGCTCTTTAGCCATGCTCTCCTCTGACACGGTGTCATTTAAATACCTTTTACTCATTTCTGCAGCGTAAAATTTGCCTTTACTCATTTCTTTGTCTACTCTTTTAAAAATTCCCCTTTCCATCTCTGTGTCTCCCTCACTCATCGCAGATTTGAGGTGACTGACCAAAGACAGAAGTGCTTTTAGGCTGGTGGGAACATGATCGCAGCCATCCACGATCCTGTAGCCAAGTTTGACACCTGGCAAGAGGCTAGAATTATTGTTGATTTCCATCACCGTGAACACCATGGTCATCATCCAGCGGAAGGCTCTGTGGTCAAAGCTGTAGGCATTTTGATAAAGCTGGTTAGAAACAAAACACAGGATCTAAGACAGTGTTTGATTAAAATGTGACTATACCAGGAACATAGTTCTCACCCACTACAAGTTATAAGCTCAGGTTTGTTGGTGTATGTCTGTGGTGGTACAGAAGCTGAGTAATGCAGAGGGAAAATACCTCCAATCACGACATCACCTCCAGAATGCAAAGCCGGTTGCTCTGTGTCTGTGACTTCCACGCACTGTGGTAGGCTAGCGAACGCATCATTCCTGCCGTCTGCCTCCAAACCACTCTCTGATATGATGTCATTCTTTTCTTTTACAATTTGCTGAAGACGTGAAAAGACTGGAAAAGCAACGCTAACTATTGCCCAGAGAAGCAGAGCGAAGCCCCAACAAGAAAAAAATGCACTATCCATCATGACCAAAAAGAAAATGTGTGTGTTGAAGAAGGAGGTTCTCTGAGATTTGGAGGGATGAGAGTGGCGATATAAAACCTTCGATTTCATGTATTATTACAGTCATTGCTGGATCCACCAATCACGTTGAAAAGAAATGTCACAGGAAGTCAGTGTGTGGTTCAGTCTCAGTAGGATTACAACAGAAACTAGAGAATTAATTGGATGTTTGTTTCCTCATTTAAACACTGTTACCTTTTTATGCCATGACTTAATAAAAATCTGATGAACTTGAACAACCCCATATGCTGAATTCTCCATTCTCCATTATTCTATCCAAGTCTAACAATGAGGCCAGTGCAAAATGGCAACTGTTGCTGTTGCAACTCAAGGTTCACACCTCGTAGAAAAATGTACAATAAATTTTATCTTTAGAATTTCCAAAAATAAATGAATTCATCCTGAGTGATAAATGAGACTAGAGTCAGTAGAAATATCAGCAGTAGCGCAAAATTAACCATCAAAAGTGGGAATAATAACATATACAGGTGCAGAAGGCGAGTAGCGTAACATAAGCTACATGTGCTAACTGGAAGCGTAAACAGGTAGTAAGCAGTGTTTTAGAGCTAGATGAGCTTCTTAAGACTGGATCTCGTAAATTTCACACCCAGCCGGATATCGACAGCTATAACATTTCATTGTGAGATGGTATTGATAAAACTACTGTGATGTTCTCAACACGTCATTAAAGGAATGAAATAGGAAAATCTGGAACATATTTTTCTTCTAAATGATATAACCCTTGGGGAACAGCCAGCTAAAGACTATGTAAGGTTTTTTTATGACTGACTCATAATAATAAGGTGACACAAGAAGAACCTTCACATTGGTCTATATAAACATCTGTGCAGGATGCTCTGAGACATTTGTAGGATGGAGATCTCTGCTCTCTTTCTTGGTCTCATTTCTCTGTGTGATTTAAACTCAGCTGCTTCTGGGAACAGCCTGGAACAACAGGCTGGACTGCAGGAGGACAGAATCGGTGCTGCGGCTCCATCTGTGAAATGTCAACTGCAAGGTTCTGCTCGCCTACCTGCGTTCGCAACGGGTGGAGACTTTGTGATTGGGGGGGTTTTCTCCCTCCATCACTACAAAGTAACGGTGAAGCACAACTACACCACCGTTCCTGAGCCATTCCGCTGCAGAGGGAGGTTAGTACGAGTGGACATGTTAAATATACAAGAGTGTGTGACGAAAGAAATGTCTGTCTCAGCTCTGGAGTGTCTATAATGTGTTACATGACAAAGTATTTATTTTAGTCCTACGCTTATTAATTGTGGCTCTGTTGTCTAATTTCTCATTTAATATCTATCAGGTAGTAACATGTGTCTGTCTGCAGCATTGACCCCCGTGAATTGCAACTGTCTCATGCAATGGTCTTCGCCATCGAGGAGATCAACAACAGCACGGAGCTGCTTCCGGGAATCAGGCTCGGTTACCAGATCCACGACTCATGCACAGCCGTGCCCATCGCAGTGCATGTGGCCTTCCAGCTTTTAAATGGTCTGGAACCCGTGTTTGACACTGGTGTCAACTGTTCACAGTCCGGTATGGTGATGGCTGTCGTTGGCGAGTCTGGCTCCACTCCATCCATCAGCATTTCTCGTGTCATCGGCTCCTTCAACATTCCACTAGTGAATATTTGAAACTTTTTTCAAACCATAAACACAAAAATTATATTAAGCTCCCGATAATAACACAATGTTGTGCTTCAGGTGAGCCACTTTGCCACTTGTGCGTGCCTGTCTGATAAACAGAAGTACCCGAGTTTCTTCAGGACGATTCCCAGTGACCAGTTCCAGGCCGACGCTTTGGCCAAGCTGATCAAACACTTTGGCTGGACTTGGATAGGTGCTGTGTGCTCAGATTCAGATTATGGCAATAACGGCATGGCAGCTTTCCTACATGCAGCTCAGAAGGAGGGCATCTGCGTGGAGTACTCAGAATCTTTTTATCGCACTCACTCCCACAGCAAGATCCAGAAAGTGGCTGATGTCATCCGCAGGTCTCTGCATTACTGACCTTGCTTCATTGCAAATGGTCTGTATTGAGGAAATATAATATGTTGTCATCCCTTTTTTTAGGTCAACAGCGAACATTGTGGTGGCATTTACTTCTTCCGGAGATCTAAGGATCCTGCTGGAGGAGCTGTCTCGTAAACAGTCACCACCTCGTCAGTGGATAGGCAGTGAATCCTGGGTAACTGACCCAGACATGATGAGGTTCAGCTTTTGTGCTGGAACTATTGGATTTGCCATTCAGAGATCGGTCATCCCAGGCCTGAGAGAGTTCCTGCTGGATCTCTCTCCCTCTAAAGCTGCTTC
>BJFM01000374.1:0-33169 GCA_016586285.1 Arothron firmamentum
CGACAGAGGAAAATATACAATGCAGTTCCCTTTCAGTAAATTCTCTCGGTACAACTCATTGTATAGGATATCGCGCCCTTGCATGACCTGCTGAAGATACTTCTAGTCACACTTTTACGGAAGATGATCTGATCCCAGCGTTCCTTTTTTGGATTTAACCTCGGTGCTGGAAGCTCTTCATGAACCCCTATTTCACCATGAGTCTCTTCTTCTGTCCTTCATCCCTCTTGTACCTTGGCTGTGCCCAACCAGTCCCCTCACCGAATAGTTTATTGATGTTTGAAAGTGTCTGCACCTCCAGTTGCTTTAGAGGAGCGTGCCCTGTGTGCACGTTACACACCTCGGCTTCGGCTGCGTTTAGGCGTTTCCTCTACTTAAAAAAGAATTTCATCATTAATAAAACTTATTTTGGTGCTTCCTTGGATTATTTTTTTCTAATATAAATTATTTTGTGATGGTGTGAAACATTTAAATGTCAGATATATACAAAAAAACAGAAATCAGAAATCAAGATGATGTTTTTCACAACACTGTAATTGGAGGCTAGCTGGTAGTTCATGGTGGTTCATGGAGAAATGTCTCTGCTACTTCAGCTCATGCATTTGTACCAAATCTGCACATTAGTCAAATCAGGCAAACCTTTTTAAGGCCTTTAAATTGATCGCTTTTAAACTCCTTTGCTAAAGCAATTTTCCCTCATTCTGCCACCATTTGTCTTTGTTCATGGAGTTTCTATTCCCCAGATCACCACCAAACGGCTGCTGGAAAACACACGCTGTACCTGTGGTGGTGGAGAGCTGCTCCAGCTGACTGGTTCCATCCTGGACTGCCTGTGTTCTTATTCCGTCGTCCTCGTTGGTTATTCTGCCGGCGGTGTGTGAATGTGAGTGAACGGGTGAGGAAACCGCTCTGACTGGTCATAGATGACTGAAGAAGTGCTCTTTCAGCACCGGAAAGACTGTTGATTTGAATTTCCTTTTTCTCAGAGTGGAATATTCCCACTGGAGAAGGACTGTGCTTCCACCTGGTTTCTGGTAGCTCACTTAAGAAAAGGAAAGCTTTTTTCATCCCACAAGGGCAAGTTTCATTAGTGAAAATCCATGTTATGTAATAATGTGACCATCGTTACAACGTAATGCATCTGTAAGTTAGCGGTTTCTGTGAATGTTTAGAAACAAGGTGCTGCTTTTCACATTCAGGCATGGCATACAGGAAGGTTTGTGACGTTCAGGGTGCCCCGATGGCTGGAGAAGCCCTGCACTGCGCTGAAGGTCTGGAGCTGGACTGGGACCTAGACAAGGAGGAATTACCAGAACCAGGACCCAGCATGGACCGCTCGCAGATGCAGCACGTGGAATGTCAGAGATCAGGTAGGGTTAACTTTGGCTACAATTACAAACAAGTCATGTTGTAAAACATGACAAAGTTCCCATTCACCACACCACAGCCCTTCTCTGACTAACTGGGCAGCGGAAGTCTCTGCCATTTAAAGGCTAAGCCCCTCCCACTGGACCATACCATCTATAATTGGAGTCAGTTCGAGCCCACATGTTTTTTTCTGAATCCATAAATATCACAAGGTTTATTTACATCTATTTTCAAAAACATTAAAGGAGCCAAAGCATTCACATAGTACCGTAATTTATAACAAACCTCTTTGAAACTCCCATCTCTGTTGCTGTAAAGTCGACTGAGCATGCCCCTTACTATTGATTCAGGCACTATAAAAGACATCCCGAGTCCATGCTCAGGTCCTTTACCACCGGCCAGCACTGGGATAAGACTGTAGAATTATACCAGCTTTAAATAATAAACAGTTAATTTAAAACGCTCACCATGTGTTTGTGTGTTTCTGTAAGAGTGTGTTGCTGTGAAACCTTATGAGGAACAGAGCACAAGAAACCAACTATGATGTTAAATGTAGCTCAGTGTGTGCACCCACCAAACTATCAGTGGCATGCTACCTGGCTAGCTTGTGTCATGTGAAGTGAGCGATTGTGTGCTGTGCTGTTGTGCAGTTACACCAGCGGCAGATGTAATCGCCACATAAGGAAAAGCAAGAGGTAGGGAAGTCATGACAAGTAAGGCAAAGGAATGATCTGTAAAAAATGTGATAAAATGTGTTGAATCACTGGAAAATGAACTATGTTCACTATGGATTCTGTGATCCACCTTCATCACTTCACCTGCTCAGGCCCATCATTTCGCTCTTCAACTCATCATCTCAGTCGGAAGACACCATCCCCATCAGTCAGCCTGTCCCCATGTCACATGTCACAGCGGAGACCATTCAACACAACATGACATGTTTATGAAGAGCGGATGATTACTTTGTTCTTCTAACAGAACAATTACAGCTCTGCTGACAGAAATATTTCCTGAGCGATAAATAATTCACACCCATCATCATCCCTGCAGCCAACACTTTGCTCAAATCAGAAGTTATCCCACAGCTGAACAAATATTATTTTTGACATATGAAATATTACCTCCATCAGTTGTTAATAATGATACATGGTGACGCTTCACATCATCGGTTTGTCCAGCTGTGATCGGCTTCGTTACCTAAAACAGATGTGACCTGTTAGCAAATGTGGAGGTCTGCATTTGTACATCTGTACAGGTCAGCATCAGGGCCACTGCAGGGTACACACACACACACACACACACACACACACACACACACACAAACACACACACAGTCTGGAAGACTCAGAAAAAACCTCCACAGGTATGAAGAGAACCGACAAATGCCACTCTTAAGAGACTAGAATCAAACCCACAACCTTCTTACGAAGAGCTAATGCTGCTAACTCTTGTAAAATGTCCCGAATTTAACTTTTCCTTCATTATTTCTTTATTTTTACTACATTCTACAATGTAGATATATGATAGATAGATAGATAGATAGATAGATAGATAGATAGATAGATAGATAGATAGATAGATAGATAGATAGATAGATAGATAGATAGATGGACACTGCTAACCTTCTGCCCTGGGATCTCCTCTAAGTACAGAACCATGTCTCCTATATGCTACACAGTTAAAAGGAGAAGAAGAAAAAAAAACAGACTCAACTGATCCATTAAAATAACAGCTCGTCGCATTAAAGTTTTATTAAATTTACTTCAGGATGAATAACACAAACTTACACTAACTCCTTATATAGCACTAGTAGTAAGCTATACAAGTGATGCGTATTAACTGTGAAGAGGTTAGCTTGGTTAGCATGGACAGGTTAGCCTGCCTGGCAGAAACTATTCTTTTGTTAACACTAATAAAGAGTTTGGTTCGTGCCTTCAGATCGTTCCCATATCGGACTCTTCTGCAACATAAATGAATACATGCAGCAACTGCTTTTTTTCCCTATTTTGCCTGGAATTCAGTAGTTTTTACGCTAAAAATGCCAGGTAGTAATCATCTGATTGCAGAGTTAGCAATGCAACCTAAACTATGTTCAGGAAGATGTATTCTGATGTGTTGAAAGACGTGAGGAGTTCCTGCATCCAGCCAAATATATATGCAAACAAACACAGTTACATTTGCCCTCATGACGTAACTTTCAGGATGTTCTGAAGCGGGCCCTGATCCTGACCCGGAGATGATGGAACCGATCCAGCCGTCAGTCTCTGTTTCACCTCATGGACGGTTTGAAAGGCTCCAGGAAGACCCCGACTACATCTCTCACTTCACCAGGGCACCAGCGCATAAAGGCCAACGGCGACTCCACTGCTTCCTTCTCAGGTGACTAAAAGGCCGACAAACCACCTCCAGAACTTCAGCAGCAGCCGGAAGTGAAGAAGGCTCTAGCTGCAGCGAGGACTCTCGGAAATGTAAAAACAAACAAACAAACAAAAAAAAAAGGGTAACATGCAGGAAGGCCAGTCTGAGACAGCCAGGGATCTTCAGACGCTGGAGGTGTCGAGAGTGGGAGATGAGATTTAGCTTTTCGACTCCTACGAGGAACAAAAGGCTGTTGTTGACCCCTGTAAACGCTGTCATCACCTGTCACTCATCTTCACGCAGGTATGCGTCAGCAGGGTTGGGCTTGTTCTCCCTGGGCCTGCTGATTGGCTGGTTCCTTCGCACGCCTGCTCACACAGACCCGCCTGATCCTCCATCGGACAGCTCAGACCTGCTGGAGGAGCTGCTCCACCGGATCTCAGCTGAGAAGATCAACGCCCTCCACAAGTAAGTCTGCTGTATTACACAAGGAGAAATGGAGAGGTTCTTGAGTCAGATAAAGATCTGGGATTAAAAAAAGATCATGTGACGATTCTGCATAAACAAAGATCCATTGTGTGTTTCTCTGACGCAGGTGTGCAGGATTATGGTGCACCAACATTGGTGCGTTTGCTTAAGCTTTGTGGTGGATTGTCTGGTTTAGACATTGTTGTTTTGTTTTTGTTTTTTTCAGATATGCAAAATGAACTAATGAGACTACTAGAAGAGTTCAGCCCATTATTGCCAGAATTCTGGCCCACGACAATACTGTATATGGAAGGTCTGATCTGCGTCCTTTCATACTGTATTTGATTTTTTTAATATTTGGACATTTGTTAAATATTATTAGAAATAATACACAAGTTTATCTTTATTGGAATTTTACTATCTGGGTTTCGACCTCTGCATCAGCCTCTTGGGGAGCCCTAAGTGTTGGTGGTCCTGTTCCAAGAAAATTCATTGTAAGGAACAGGTGAAGTTTCCCAGTTACTTTTTTATCGTTACTGTCTTTTTGACCGATAGAGGTCGCTGTTGTTTGGGAAGATGGCGTACATGGATTCTAGGGATGAAAGAAAGAGGAGGAGGAGGCCACAGTAAAAGTGAGTTGTTGGTGGATACATTTTTGAACAAGAGCAGCGGCGGACGTCTTCCCAAACTCACTTCCCGATGCCTGTGAGTCATTTCGTTTTGCACGAGTCAAACGTAATGAACTTGTCTGTGTGATTTGTGGTGTTTAGTGTCTATTATTATATTATGTGGAACACGCTGTTGCTAGTCTAGATTAGCTGCGTTTGATCCCGATGCTCACCGTGAACAACTTCTGACAGGAAGTGGCGCTGTGTGCAGCAAATGCTCTCTCTCTCTCTCTCTCGGCTCTCTCTTGGCTTAGGCAAGCAGCTCCTGCACAAACACCGTATTGCTCTTTCCCACTCTCTCCTCATCCTCCATGTGATCTTCCTCTTGGTCAAGAGTATTTGAGGGATTTCTTTTTTTTTTCTTTTTGTAAGCTCCAGTTCAAATTAAAAAAAAGGCTGAATGAAACACAATGTGTGAAAGGACCACAACCACAGCAGCATCATTTGATTTTTATTACCCAGGATGCACTGCAAGAAAACAACAGTGGTGGCCATGGAGGGAAATTATTAAAATTTATAAAAAACTAAGCAGTTTGTTTTAACAGTTTTAAAGCTGATACAAACATTTATCAGAGACTGTCTGTTACCCCTCCAAGTTAGCTCCCAAAAAAGGAGGTTTGGAAGTTTGCAAGGAGACTTCATCACCACCACCACCACCATCGTCGTCATCATCATCATCATCATCATCATCATCATCATCATCATCACAATGATCATTGTCATCCCCACCTTCATCTTCATCATTACCATCATCACCATCTTTTTCACCATCACTATCTTCATCACCATCATCAATGAGCTGGTTATACTGTCAAACAGTCTCGGTTGCTGATGGGACTTTTTTTTGGAATCGAAGCTGCTAGTTTTGCGTCTTGTGTCACAGCTGAGATCGCTGGAACGCAGAGTCAGAAGACAAGACTTGTTTGACTGGTCTTTATTGCTGTCAAAACAAAACTAATCACAGGGTTCTTGTTTGCCAAGCGAGCGAAGGTGGTGAGAAGCAGGGCTGGCACTGCAGGTTACATCTGCCGGGAACTGTCACCGAAGAAAAAGGAAACAACGAATTATTGATCCTGGGAAGAGTCCTGCAACAAAATCTCTGCAATTCCGCAGGCAAAAATACAAACGAAAATCACTGCTGCTCTGCAGGTGGAACTCAGAAAACTGTCGCAAGTAATTTTCTGGAAATCCACGAGAGAGTGAGAAATGTTGACCATGGATCCGACTGTACAGGCGTTTAACGATCTGGCATCTGTCTGCAGCTGGAAAATAAACTACCGCAACCAAAGAACTGCATCCAGGTGTGACTTTTTGCTGGGGAGAAGAACCCTTGTAACGCAGTGCTGAGTTCTCCCCCCCAAACTGATCCACACCAGGGATTAGGGTGTTTATTTAGGTCATGTGACCTTTAGGGTCAAATGACCCTCCTTCTGGGTCATATGACCCTGAGGACACCTGATGGGCAATCCCGATCACATCTGATTACATGCATGAGTCAATCATTTATGAGCTCACTGTCATGTTGGAATCAGATGTCAATCATAAAAACACACATTCATCTCGTCACTGTCTTGTCTGCAATGTCAATAATTTAAAAGATAAAGAAAAAAAAAAGGTTCAACCGTGGACTGTAGGACTGCATCTGCTCCTTGATAAATTTACACTTCAAAGACATGTTTAAGCTCATAAATCTACTGTGAGAGACTCTGGATTAAGTGAATTCATTAACGATGGTTTCCTGCCACGAGATCACTGGATTATTCTCATTAATTACATCCTCTTGAAACTGTCGTGATCTTTTTTAACTGTGCTGTACACAAGTGCTTGGAGCACTTCACACTTGCAAAGGCAACCCTCGCATAAAAATGGTGCTCGGTGATCGGTGTTCCTCCAGTACGATGGGCACCTGGATCGTGTTTGACACCAATGTTGCTGTTGTCAGCTGACATGAAAGCGGATATCTGTGTAAACCGGATTAGTGATGGATTATAGAGACCAGGGTGACCTTTTGTGGAGCTGTTGACCTGATCTTGTTAAATCCATCTACACACCCAGCAGCTCTGAGCACTGGAAACTCTGGGACCTATCAGTGACTCACAGACAGACAAAGGTTGCTCGAAAAAGAAAGGAAGCTGCAGATGGATGCCTAAACATGCACGTGTTTGAAGCAGAAGGAATAAATCAGTTGAATCTGATGGGGTTTTTGTGCTGAACATGCATGTGCAGTGTTCCAGCGATAGAATTAGTAATCAGTGACTGGGCACCAGTGAGGGACACTGGTGGATTCAGCAAATTCTGGAAGCAGAGAGGAGGTCACCTGTGCAGCAGTGCTGTGGTTCCTGGTATGTGTTTCACACTGTGTGTGTGTGTGTGTGTGTGTGTGTGTGTGTGTGTGTGTGTGTCTGTGTGTGTGTCTGTGTGTGTGTCTGTGTAGTTAATGCAGTTCACAGCCCACAGTGTCTGCCTCATCGTCAACATCTGACCTTCAACCCTACACAGCAGCATGGAGTTCCTTTGTTCATTCATTCATTCATTCATTCATTCATTCATTCATTCATTCATTCATTCTATCCATCCATGCACCATCCATTTACCCATCCATTCAGATAGGTATGGAAACTTTTTTTAAGTACATCATTTCAAATGATTGCGAAATGACCCCCATAAGACCTATGACCTCATAACGTCAGGGGGCGTGTCCCTTTGGCAAAGTTAAAAATGACTGCTCTAAATATATATACCGGATACGTATACGTATACGGGACTTTTTATTTTGACCATTTACTGGATGGTTTCTTTTCTCTTTGCACGCAACTTCCTGTGCCACACACGTTGCCTTGTGCTAGACTGCTGCGACGTGCTCCAACAAAAAAATAGAATTGTGCGTATTTTTTTGAAGGGCTCCAGAAGGCGGAGCGGTGTCGAGTTCTACACATGCATTGAGTTGAATTGAAACAAAGAAGAAGAATGCTGCGGCATGGTCTGTGCTCAGGCTCTGCAGGCTAGCGTCACATTCCAGGAGGAGTTCAGTCATATCTGAATTCTTACCTTTACAGGAGCACAGCTCGAGGGACACCATCTTTGCTCTGATTGGACATTGAGGCGACTCTGCTGAGTTGTTGCTTCACACCTATGTCAGCTGATTAAGTAGGGGGGTATTCCTGCAGAATTCCAGAAGTCTTTCCAGAGATAACAGAGTTTCTCCAGATCGGAAAGGAAAAACTCTCCTTTAACACGAAGAAACCTGGAGCCGGACCAGGCTCATATGGGGGACCCTCCTGCTGATGGCTGGCTGTGTAAACACCTGTCCTCTAATACAGTATGTCCCCAGACATATCAGAGGACAATAAATGCCAACCATTAGAGCAGTAAACATCATCTCTGCTTGCTGGACATGGATCCTTCCAGAGCTGACATCCCATCAGTGTGAGTTCAGATCACACGTTTGGAAAATGGCCTGATTTTGCTTCACTGCTGGGATTTTTTGAAAACAAAGATTTAAACTGCAGAAGGCTGTGCGGCAGGAAACTTTAGGTTTTATGCCATATCCTGTGCATGTGATATCTGTGTTTTCATTTCTGATTAGGATTTTAACAAGGCAAAAACAAGCACCAGCTTTGTTTCCTAGCAACAGGAATAAACTGCCGTCCTCGGATATGGAGAGCCTTAGTTAGGTGGAAATAGCCTTAAGGTCAGCCAAAGCGAACTTGTCGTTCAACCTACACCCACGTAGATCCTGTCCGAGCTTGATTTAGCTTCCGGTGGATGAGGAGGTGTGTGATTTACGTAGAGCTTGATGGAGTGCGTTTGGAAGATTGTTTCCGTCAGGGCTGCTGCCTGCTCACTCATTGCTGTGGCAATGATGCACTAAAGACTGGGACTGTTTGTCCTCCACAAGCCTGCATACGTTGACCTCTGCGCTGCTCTAAAATATAGATGCACATGTTTATAACAACATCATCCTAGGCCTTATTTTCTCAAGTGTATCATCATGACGATAATGTAGCTCCACTTGCATAAAGGTGCTATTACTGTGTGTATTTGAACCTGCATAAACTGCTGTTTAAATATAATAGCATTTATTTTTACTATAACCCATCTATCTCTTACAATGCATGCAAATGAGATGTGTGTAAGTACATGAGTGTGTGTGTGTGTGTGTATGTGTGTGTGTGTGTGTGGGTGGGTGAGGAGAAGGAGGGGTTAGGATCGTGGCTTATTCTTGCGTGAGCCCCAAAATGAGCCCCAAAATTTCAGGAGAAAAATTGGGTAATGTGACAAAGGAATGTAATCCACCTAACTGCCGACTAGGAAGTGTGAACTATTACAACACAAATGGCACAGTTCTGCAGCTATATTCCATACTGGTTTGGAGAGTAATGTTTTGGTTATTTTTTTCTTGCTTGTTTTAACTTTAAATTAGTGGGACTAGACTAAGGACTCTGACTGGAAGGGCCGATTGATTTACTCATGAAAAGGCAAACTTCACACATCACAGCATGTGATTAAATGTATATAGTTTGACAGACCGGCTCCTTTAACTGGCATTGTATTCCAGTCCACACATCAGTGGTACATAATCAGTTCTGGTTACAGACACATGAATCCTATTGACACACAAAGGAACGAGGATTAAAACCCAAATGCAAGACTCGTGAAGCAAAGTACAAATAAACAATTATTTTAATCAAGACTCGCAAAAGGAAGAACACTCAGAAGAGGAAGACAACAAGGATGTAAAAAAATCAAAAGAAAATTACTCTTTAGAGGAACAAAAACTTGCAACGAGGACGTACCAACAAACATTCACTCTTACAAGCAAAAAAGAAAGAGAGAAAGTATTAAAGAATCTAAAAGCATGACTTCGACTGGACAAAAACAAGGATGAGAAGGGCATGAACAGGGCTGAGAACGCCTGCATGGGACAAGACGAACTAGCACCGGACAAAGGGAAATGCAGACTATTTATACACACACACACACACACACCACACAAGGTAATGGGGAAAAGGTGGAGGCAATCAGGGCAGGACAGCCAATCAGGCTAGAGGGAAACACAGGAGCAAAGGGCAAGACAAAAACAACATGACCAACTTAACATAACATTCATTGCATGATATATTGGTAAAAAACGGTGAAAGAAAAAGAAAAGAGATTAAAGGAACACTGACTAATGGGGATAAGATAAAGCTTTTTCTTAGAATGTTTTAGCTGAATGAGATTCTCGTTGGCCTCTGATCACCTCTTAGAGCAAATGAGAATGTTGAGATTTTTTTCATTGTTATTTAATATTTCATATCTACTAGTGCTCTGCAAGAGCATTGAGGGAGTGAGTGTGTGCTTCTACTTCCTGGCTTTGAAGGATTTTTATTTCCAGAACACCTAATGGTTTTTTCTCCTTGCCACAAAAGTGGCATTATACTCATGGTACTTTTGTCTTCCTGTAATAGCTGCTCACAGGGGGGTTCTATTATGTTTAAATATGAGAAGACAGTCGGCCATCAATGGAAAGGTTACATGGACAATCAGCCCTGAACGCGGCGCAGAGCTGCTATGACAACAACTCAGCAGCGCTGATGAGGGCCGATGCTGGAGGCGCCTGATCGGGGGTGTGTGCAAGTGATTTGCCATCAGAACAGATGTCTCTGCTGTCTGTCACATTCATGCACAACTCGACGTCTAGTGACGACAGTTTGACACATTTAACCTTAAGACTTTGCCTCTAGAGCAAAGTCACATGTGCTCAAAATTTCTGTCTTCTAATTATTATATCAAATTTTTTTTTTTTTTTTTTTGTAATTTGCTCTAATGGACATTAGGTTCCTACTTTTCAGACTATGATAGATGGATGACACATGCTCATGATGGCACCTCCATGCTTGTTATACCTGAAAACTCCTTCCTGCAGTGTGTAAACATGTCTCTGGAACTATAACAGCTCCTGCTTTGGTTTGTGCTCAGTCCGTTCGTGTGGGCCAATGTGTCCTTTTGTCATTTTAGTCTTTAAGCAAGATGGTTTAGGCGTTTAAAAAAAAAAAAATCAATTGGTTTTAACAATAATTTGAATTCCCAAACGTCAATTGTGTCGAGTCAGTGCATTGATTTAGTCTTGAGGTCACCAGTCTGTATCAGCAGCTCTGATCCCAACTGCTCATCAGACACATTACTTTCTGCTTTTATTTATTGGGATTAGAGCTAGGTATATGCCCTTATTCAGCGATACCAATAATCAGTACTGGTGAGACCAGCTCCATAGTAACGACAATTGTCTAGCAAGGCTTTAATTAGCATCGAGGTATAACAAATGATCAGTGAGCATATGAACTCAAGCTGAAGGTAAAACATTCTTGTACTTGCTACATACTGAGTACCAAAATATTCATTCTACTAGTAAAGTGAAGACATTTTGGCCCGTCCGACAACTTCAAAGGCCAGTTTGAGGGTTAAGACTTGGTTTTCAGGTTGGGGTCTGACTTGGTTTTAGGTTAGGGTCAGGGTCAGTTACTCTCTGAACATTGTTAGATGACTTTCGGCGCACGCCTTTCCCAACAGCAGTCAGTAGCCATTCCTCACATGTAAAACAACACATTCTAACATTACATATGTACATTTATATATATAGTGTAATTACATTGACATGTAAATACATTTTGTTTGGATGTTTTACACATCTAAATCACAGAAGGGGTCTGGATGTTCAGGGAATTCCAACCCTGGAGCTGTCACTGCTCTGAAACCAGAAAGCAGAAGAAGAAAAAGGAAAATGATGGAATTTAGTGGGATATAAGTGAGGTAAAAGGCAGTCTGAGAATGGAGAGATGTGCAGGCGATAGAGCAGACACTGACTGGGCCTCAGGAGGGAACCTGAGAGTGAAAATTTGCTGAAAATTTGAACCATATGGTATATATTATTAGTGCCCTAATGCCATCTCTTGGTCATAGTTAATATTAACAACTTACTTTTTAAAATTCTATTATGTAATAGACAGATACTGCTTTTCTTTTGGGCACCAGATCAGTCTTCCTAAAATAAAGCCTGAGGTCAGAAGCTGGGCTCCTGAACATTTCAAGGGTGTTTATGGATGATAATGAGTGATGGCCCTGCACCTCCAGGTCAGTGTGTGACACCCTGAGAGAAGCGCCGATAAACACACGGTCATCAGTCAACCAACACACATACACACAGTCCGTCATTGACAGACAGACAGATAGACAGACACCAGCTGTCAGTAACCTCCTTGGCATATTTAGCCAAACCATAAAGAGACAAAGGAGGAGGCTTGTATATGATGGATAATGAGCTAAAATAAAGAGTTTCTGAGGTTTTTTTGCTGTGGCGGGATTTTTACTTGTGCTCCTTGAAAATTGTCAGATTTACCTCTTTGTGTTTTAAATAAAATTATACGAAATCAGTGAAGGTTGAGGCTCTCTCTAAGGCTAACCTAACCTATAATCACATTGTAATAACTCAACACCAGAAACTGTGTTTCTGACCCGTGGCGCTAACACCACTGAGGCTAACTCCACTGTTGGTCTGAAGACTGTTTTTGTGATAAGCCAGAGCTGTACAGCTTTAACTGCCTTAGTAGAACTGCTCTTAGAAGTTTCTGTTTGCTATCACAAGTGCTTTGATCATGTTCAGAGATATTTGGTACTGTCTTAGATCCTGCTTAGCTGTCAGTGTGATGGAGGAACAGAGCAAAAGAAAAACTACAGCAGCCATTTAACATCAGGTATGTGCTAATGCTAAAGGTGCTTAGTGAAAGCCCTTCAGGTTTGAAGACTAAGAGTCAGATGTTCGAAGAACTCCAGAAAGCATCTGCGTGTCGTATCTTCAGTGTGCTAATGACGGGTCACCTGACTCTCAGAACAATGGAAACTGTTAAACCTGCTGGATCCATTTAAAACATGGCAGCTTTTCTGATTGTGAAAATGTGCATCGTGATGACAAAGGCGTGAAATTTGTGAGCAGGTATCAATTTTTGACACGACCAATTTGGGTCAAGTGAAAGGAGATTTGGGTCAGTCTGAACTGTTTCAAGCCCAGAATCTGAGCTCAGATCAAGCAGGCTGAGGTGACAGCATGAGGAAAATGGCTGGTCAGGTGGAGGAAGAGGAGGAGGAGGAGCAGGGAGAGGATAAAAGGGGAAAGGAGAAAAAGAGTGCAACACGCAGGATTCTAAAGGATAGGTTCAGTTAAAAGAGGAATAAAATGATGACATTAACATTTTAGGTAAGAAAACAGAACATCAAGCTGGTGCAAAAGTGGGAGGGAAGAAGAGATATAAAGAACCAACTCACTTCACCAGCCTGATCTGCTCTGGTAGGCTGTTGCAGTTAAGGGGCCTGACCACAAAAACCTGGACTCAGGTCGAACCTGGAGTCACCGAAACGAAGAGTACAAGTCACAGTACATGTGCGGATGAAAGAAGAGATGTTCTGGTTCAGATAAATGAAAAATGTGTTTGAGTGCAGTATGCAGATCAGATGCAGCACAAATCTGATCTGAGGCTCAGATTTTTTTCATCATAACCACCTCTAATGCAAATCACCAGAAGGTAAATAATGGAGGGTGTTAGGATCTGGCTGTCTGGCCCCCTCCGGTGTGTTGTGTGTTTCCCTTGTTCTCCCCTAGAGGGGGCTGTTCCCCCTGTCTCCAACAGTGAGCACACACCTGTAGCTGATCAGCTAATCAGTGACTGATTAAAGGATGCTGGCAGCCGGAACTCACTGCTGGATCGTTTTGCTTTGTTTAGTCTGTTTGTTGGAGTAGTGCAGCTCATCGCCTGGTAGTTGTAGTTGAGCTGCCTTCGCCGTTGCAATCGCAGACGTTCCCGTGACTTTCTCCTTTACCTGCTGAGTGCTGCCAGAGCTGAACCTCTTTGTTCCCTGTGGGTCTTGGATTTCAACTCTGAAGTGAGTCACCTGTCTGTCCCACGACGCCATGTTTTTCCCCTGAGGACTCTCTTTGTTCTGGCTTCCTGACTCTCCGACTCTCCAGTTTGGAGTATTTGGACCTTTTTGACTGGGTGTTTGGTCTGTTCTTCCTCTTTTGGGAACGCTTTCTGTTTTGCCCTTTTGGTACACCCAATAAAGGGATTATTTTGCTCTCGACTTGCCTCCCCATGTCTGCGTCTGGGTCCTACATAAAAACCACAACTCCTAACAGAGGGTAATGATAAAAAAAAAAAAAAGAAATTACCAAAGAATCAGCCTAAGACAAGGCCTGATACAAGAGAAAGAGGTGTGGTTGTGTTCTTCATCCTGGAAATCAGTGAAGGGTTAATAATCAAAGCTGGCCCACCCTGCTGGATCAATTAACACAGTCAGACATGTGATTTCAGCTGCTAAATGGAGAGGCAGAAAGTGGGAGAAGGAGCCTGATTGGCCTGTTTAACTGTGACACTGATGGAAGGAAGCAGCACTGGAAATATGAGCCGCTGGAGCTCCGATTTCCACATGTTCCTTATACGTCAGTTCATGCTGAGTCACTGAACTGTAGACTGTGTGTTTACACACACCTGTGACCAACATGCTACTGTTAGAGCAGAGTTTCTTACCATTTGGGAACTTTGGATCATTATTCTGCACACGTGGAAAACTGGGGGCTGGCGATCTTTCTGTGAGAGAATACAGACACAGCTTCGGTTCCATTTAATGGAACCTTTTCTGCACTAAATACCAAATATAAACCAAATCAGCTCCAAAAAAGTGTCACAAGTGTTGATATTTACCCTAAGGCTCTAAACTTGACCCAAAAAGCAAACATGGCCTGCAGTTGTTGTTGTGTAAAACTCTTAAGCTTAACAAGCTGAGATACCCTTGTGTACCAAGCCCAGATTTCCTGTCTTTGGCACTTTTCTCACTCTGTCACCCCTCCCTCAAAGCTTGCAAGTGGACATGTTCTTTGTATGTTCGTGTATAGCGTGTGTAGTAAACTGGGAGTAGTTCCTGTAAATTTCCATCTGGAGAAGAACAAAGGTTGCTCTTTCTCTTTTCCTTCTGTACCTTAAAGTCAGTCATTGCCAATTCAGCCATGATGTGTGTGAAGCAGAGATCCCACTGAGATCCATTACGAGAAGGTTTAGGTCATAATCCTCAGTGAGCTCCAGCCACACCAAGATGTCAGTGATTCTTCAGCTCGGTTGCTGTTTTCACAACAGTAAATCAAAGAACAGAATTCAGAGCATCAACAATTGGAAAGGAGCATGAACCTGTACTTCTAGGTTTCCTCAGGCTGCTACCTTTTACACGATACTTTATGAATCAGTTATTTCTATGACATGCAGAGCAGTGACCACGCACACACATCCTCTGTCAGCTCTTTGGATATCTGATATTGTTACTGGTCTCCATACTGGGCCGTCCAGTGGTCTTATCCTCGGTCCTGAATATGGGAGATATCTTTGTAGCTGCATAGAATGACACAGAGTTCGGCCCTAACACGATCATCTAAAAACCTTTCTGGATTGATTGCACAGCCATGCCCATGAGCTGTTTCCCTGCACGCTGCTGTGCTCAGACAGCCGGCTCACTGTGCTCCATGTTTGCTTGAGCTTAGCCTCCAGCCTCCTTCTCCATGGGTGGTGCTGCTCCTTGTGGCCAGCACTCCTCTGTTGAAGCCAAGCATGTTGTGGTGCACTCATGCAGAAAGCATAAACTTGAGCTTGCCAACTCTGGTGCCATAATTACCTCAGGTACATATATAAAGTTTTATCTTTTCTTATCTTCTCTTTGTGCAAGTTAAGAAAAACACATACATTCATGGCACTTTTGTCCATTTATGAAGAAACCTGCATCAGTGGATCACACCTGTATGACGGTTCTGCGGTAGTGGGATGATGGTTAAAGCATGAATAATTCTCTTTACATGTTGCATTTAGAATTGTTTGAGGGTTCCATTTTTTGACCCCTACCCGAACGTGTAGGAAAATCAGTTTATCGTGTCAGATTATGCTAACGTTTCTTTACCTTTTTGTGATGTGCCAAAATTTTAAAAGTGACACCATAAATGTTCACGTCAAGTTTTCTGCAAATGCCCCAATGATGTGTCATGTTTGCCATTAAAATGTTGCTATGAGAAGGCCTTTGCTGAACTTACGGGGTTCGTGACTGTTTAACTTTTACATTTTAACGAAGAAATAGATGTTGGCTCTGCAGTTTAACAGCTTTTTCACCTTCTAAAACTCAAATGTGATGTTTGTGAATGTGATTCTCTGCTTGTCTTTACAAAGATGTCTCATATCTTTTGTCAGGATTGTCCTTTTTATCAAAAATCAGTGAAGCTAAATGTACGCGTTTAGTTGGCGGGTGTCGAAGGTTAATTGCACAGAGGACGTCCATTGCTATTCAGCAGCTGAGATGAAGCTGGACCTTTTTAACATTCTGTGGGAAACACTTCCTTAACTGCAGCTTGATTCAAAGTCAGAGTGTCTCTGAACTTTTGAGTAATCACTGCCTGTAAGGTCATGGGAAGTTAAAAAAAAAAAACATTTAAACATTCTGCTAAGTGAATATTAACTAATAAGATATCTATGATTATTTACTTGATGTGGCACATTATCCACCATCTGGGAATGACTCCAGTCAGCCCAGTGAGCCAGGTCAGGTCTGTACATACTTTGACTGGACCCTGTTAATGCTAATTGGTCTGTCCCCCTCCAGCACCATGTTTTTGCTAAACTGCTTCTACATTTCATCATGCATCCAGTTAAAAAAAGGTACCTGCTAACACCTGCTACAACACTCTCTACCAATTAGAATTGACTGAAGATGGGGCTAGTAATAAGATGTTCCTCCTCCCTCATCCTTTAGAGCAGTATGCATGGCTTTCCTGAGGCTGGCAGATGGACTACAGGCCTGCAGCTTCCACACTTGCATAAACTATTTTCAATTAGCTGCTGCATTACAGGATGCCCAAAATCTTGATTAACTGCTCAGCCGGGCCTTGAGTAAGTACAGACCACTCAAAATCTATGGCCCTCAGTCCACAAAGACTCCAACAATGATGAGGAGAGCTGCTGCTATGACAACCAAAGTAAAGATTCTGAAAGGGCACCATGGCCATGTTCCACAGACATGTTGAGGTGAAACGGCGGCAGTATTCTCGCTTAAGCAGCCGTTCCCTTCCATTTTAGTCAGGCCATGGGAACAGGATGAGTCTGGCATCTCAGTTATGTAAATGCAATCCATAGGAGGGTTGCATAAAGTGCTGTCCATGAGGGATATATAATCATAACTACACTGATAAACCAGTAAAAAAAAAAAAAAAAAAAAGGCGCAGAAAAGTGCATAAAAATTTTCATTTGTGTCCAATTTTCACAATTGGCAGAAGGCATCATTAGTGAGGCTCCAGCGTCATTCTAAGCCTGGCACCTAAAGAAAGACAGAGACACCGTCCTTTTAAAATGTGACAAATGCAAATTGGCTGAGAGAAATTAAATGTGACTAATGTGTATAGACAGAAAAAATCAATTGTCCCCTGAACAAATGAACTATTAAAATGATTGCATGCTCCAGGAATACATTATCCTCAGCAGCTGCTTTCAGAGGCACCAGTGTGTGGAGCCAACACCGTTGGTGGACACCAGCCTTCCCCAATCCTGGAGCTGTGCCTCTATGACGGGGTGTTAGGGAGTACACTTTGAAATGCAAGAGTTTGGAAAAGTGTGGAAGTTTTTAATTATTTTCTTTGGGGATGACATGAAATGCATCTCACACAAAATAAAAAACAGAAGGATGGTCACAAAGTGCAAAAATTAACATCCTTTTACTTCTTTCTTTGGATCTTTCTTTGTGGAATAATTTACCAGAATAATCTAAACAAATAATCAAAACAGAAAATTGATACACTGATTATGATTGACAGTGACAAAATCAAAAACTTTGAAAAGCCAAGAAATGAGTTAAGTTATTCAAGATTTTAACTATATCTTTACTTTAAAAAATCATGGACCTATAATATATAAACCAGGTGGACGCAGGTGTCATCCGTTGTGATTTACAGGCTCCAGGTCTTCTACTCTGTTTTTTTTTGTAGCATTTCTGCTGCGCTTGATCCACTTGTCACCTTATTTAATTTATCTGTTCTCTCAGTACATAATTAGGATCAAAAAAATAATAATATATGAGGATTTTTAAAGTACTTACCGTAATTTCCAGTGTATAAGCTGCTACTTTTTTCCCCAGACAATGAACCCTGAGGCTTATGTAGCAGTGTGACTTATTTATGTTTTCTCCCTGCTCACAAGTTTCATGCCACCAAAACACGTCATACCAATAAAGTTACAGAAGAGGGGAGAGTGGGCCAATCAAACGCACTCACACTACAGTAACGTAAACTATGTAAGTACTTAATTTGGTGCATCATAGATGTAACGCACACCCTATAAATGGAAAACAAATGAAAAAAATGCAGCTTTCAAGTTAAATGGGATCGATCTGGCTCTAACAGAAGGAAATATAGCTGCTGCACGTAAGCTTGGCATCGATGGTGAGACAGAGATGGTAGCGTTAAGAACTGTCTAAATGGAAAAAGATGACAAAAACTTTACAAGTAAAAAAATGCCGGTGGCCTGAACCTGAAAAACGTTCTTGAAGACTAGGTAAACACACAAACAACAGAGGGCCGAGAGGTTTCCACCGTGCAGATCCGACTGAAAGCCAAAAGCCACTGTTTGCAGTTTGCAAAACATTCCCTATAGCCTACATATTTGTGGAATTTTACTGGTATTTAGTTAAAAGTTTCCAAAAAAAATTCTGTGTAATGTCTTTCTATGTAAATCAGTAGCAGCATCAAGATTTTTATGGTGGGTGGGTTTCGAGAAAGCTAGATGGGCCAGTTAAAATTATGTAATATTTGTAAAGTGCTTAGTGCTTAGTCTGTGGTGCTGAGGGAGACACCTGCAGCTTATAGTCTAGTGTGGCTTATAAATGCAAAGAGTTAATCGTTAGCTACTGTAATTATCAGTGCTGCTTATATTTGGGTGTGCCTTATACACCGGAAATTACGCTACATACCAGCCATTCAAACTTTAAGGGGTTAAAAACAGAAAACAGAGTTAATCATCCATTTTTGTGTCTAAACCAATAAATGGAGTTTATAAAAGAGTCCATAAATGATGCTGAGAGGCTCAGCATCAGCAGTCCTTCCAGATAGAAAGGTCACTAATCTTTGGCACCTGAGATGAAGACAAAGTAGATGTTGAAGCAGCAAAACCACTGTCATTAAGCAACAATATCTTAGCAGGAAGAGCTCCTTTTCAATTCAGTAAAGGCTAACTGCAGCCGGAGGCAAATCCTTCACTGCAGTTTTGATAAAATCGACCTTGAGTTTTGGCCTCGAACACTGAATTGGATTTACCATGCCTTAGTTCCATGGTGCTTTAGAGATTGCGTGTTCATTAGGTGTGACTTTGGATACTCAGGTCTTCGTTCAGTCTGAATGTGTGACTGTTTCAGGTTGACAAGAATGCTGAGGCATAAATGAGGACTCGTGTTCAGGCATGAGCTTTTCTTCACACTTTTAGGCTGAATTTGGATCAGTTCATCCTTTAGTCCAGGTTCCTGGTCGCATAACTTAGTCCCATAAAGGGCTTCAAATTAATAGAAAGTAAAAAGACTCAACCTGCAGTAACTGCCACTTTCACCTCAGATCTAGTTAGTTCTTTATCCTCCCATTGTTTTATCTGCCCTAAATAACATAATTTTCTTGTTTTTAAAGTTTACTAACAAAAAAAAATCCAAGTTGCAAGAAGGGGATTTAAAATCAGATATCCGGCCTGGTGGTAATCCGTTTACTTCTGCTTACTTTCAGGTCTTTTTCCAGCTTAGACCCGAGCGAGGATGCCAGAGCCAGCTACCTCTACAGGCAGTGGGTGGGGCTTGGTCTGAATGACGTTCGCATATCCAATCACACAGTGCTGCTCAGCCTCCCTGGTTCCACACCAAACACAATCACTGACAGGTCCAGCCACCAGTGCTTCCTGCCTTACGGGATCCCATGTGACCAGCACGGACTGAACGGCCAGGAATTCTCCTATGCTGCCTATTCTGCTTCTGGAAGTGTGCAGGTAGGGTGCCATGCCTGTCGAATGACATTTGCAAACCAAAGGTCGTTTCACCCTCCTGGCTGCTGCCACATGTTTCCTCCCACTCGTTGCCTACATATCGCCAAGTTGTCCAACTCAACAATTGCTGGCCGCTAAGGTCTCCATAGTAAAGGTCATAGCCACAGCTCATGCAGTCATGCTTGTTAAAATTCCAGCAGCAAGTGTCTATTCTTAGCGAGACAAGGGTACAGATGTTGTTAATTTACACTCAAAATAATTCATATGTGCCTAAGTAGTCGCCTGGATTTGTGAGGAACTCACAGACTGGCGGACAGAATGGTGCATCAGCAGACAGGGCTAAAGTAGTTCTCAGTGTCTTTATTCAGTCAAAAACCTGTCAGACAAAAACTCACATGCAGGAAACTTGGAAGAAAGTTCAAAACACGAGGACTCCCTCAGACAAGAAACATTGTGATGCTGCTCACTCAGAAGACAAGACAAACTAGTGACAAGAGGAAGGAAGGCCTGGCTTTTATACGTAAGAGGGCGGGGTAACAACGAGACACAGGTGAGACACATAAGAAGAATTACCAAAGAGAGGAGAAGAACTAATTCATCTTATGTAGCATCTGGACTCTCTTCCTGATGGCTGGCTGGGTAAAGAGGGAGGAGAAATAGGGAAGAACAGATAAAGGATAGAATAGAAATGCATCATGCATGCAAATACATTAATTACCGTACACAGAGGAATCAAAGCTAGAGCTGAGCAAAGGGAGGAAGTAATCTAGAGGCAATGCTAGAGGACACGACTATCAAAATAAAACAGGAAGTAAACTAAACAACAACAGAGATTTAAACCCTGATAGTTTAATCTCGAGCAAAAACAAGTTCCCAAAGAAGCACAATAGCTTCTTCATGAGGCTGAGGCGTTCCGCCCTAAGCGCTCATACCGACTTGGAGGGGCGAGCCACACAATCAGCCGGAGGCACAACCTAGCGGAGGCACAACTCCCGGGGGAACCACAACAGTACTCTCCCTCTGCGGGAGCCAAGTGGCCTTCCTCGTGGGTAGAGAGATGGTGTACAGCCGCCTAGGTGGAGTGCAAGTGCCAAGGAAATTGATAGCAGAGAATTCCTCTGACTTACTAAATGCTGCAGCCCGGTCATGATAACACTCGGGAACATTAGTGAGGTCTGGTGGAGGAGGCTCAGGCATGGGGGTCCCTGGTGAGTAGGAAGGGAAGCAACACTCCATCCAAGGGTCCAACTTGAGGACCAGATGATGTGACCAGATGGCTCATGCTTCTGCACCCATGGTCTCCCTCAAATGAGCGAGGAAGTCGGAGCAGTGAATACTAGGAGCGGATCATTTCAACAGTAAATAAAAGATATATACCAAACTAAAACTAAAATAGTGTAACTAATTTTAATGTAGAAGCATTTATTGGAAGATTTTTAAAAATATTTTGCAGTACTCGTACTCGTAGAAGTGGGTTGTCAACCCCGAATTACACAAACACACACACACACACACACACACACACACACACACACACACACACACACACACACACACACACACACACACACACACACACACACACACACACACACACACATCCGCTATCTTTAGTGGATTTAAGCTCTGCATCCACAGAACAGAACAAGGGTTGAAGGAGGCGCTTGTTATTCCCAGGAGCTCCAGCTGGCCTGAGGGCAGATGAAAAGTTGGAGTGATTCTATGAATACTAAGTTCCCTCCTCTGTTCTCTCCCTGCCTTTCTTCCATGTTCTCCTGTCTGTTCTTTTCTCAATCCGTCCAGCTGTCTATTTGACGAGTCGACCCACTGGAGGGTCAACTTCATCCATCATCAGATTATTATTTTAGCCTGCTTTCACTGTGATGCCTTATATGAAGTGACTCTTTACTGAATATAAACATGGCTTAGGGACAATCAAATACTACACATTGTAATACAGGATATATCCTATGAGAGCACAAAAACACCCAGGGGTTACTGTCCTTGTCATTTGTCCAGTGAGTCATCTTAGTGAGTCTTTAGAACATGTTTTAACAATCCCAGCAACTCGTGCATTCAAGTTGTAGATATTATTTATAATTATCTTGAGCGTGAAATCGTTATACCAGCCAGACTGTACTGCACAAGCCTCTTGGATGTGAGAATGAAAATGTCTTTAAGGAACTTTGAGCAAGTCCTGTAGACTTTGGTCTTACTCTGTGGAATAACAATGACCTGGATGACTCAAAGGCTTTCAGACATGCACATATATGATCCATAGGTAGACAGACAGGTAGCATAACCCCACACATAAAGCTCTATTGCTCCTCACACTAGCGTCACCATTTGATAGATAGATAGATAGATAGATAGATAGATAGATAGATAGATAGATAGCCTTGCTCTTTATTTAAATCACAACCTTTCCAGTTGAAGCAGTAAAGGACAGGATAGAAAAACATAGCCTAAAAGAAGATGAACAGATGTGGAATATGCCCTGTAGTTGAAGAACACGTAAAGAAAGTCTCCAGTGGAAGCAGCACCCAGGGAGTCCCAACATCTGTTGGGTGCTGCCTGCCTTGGCCACAGGGTGTCATCCATCAAGTGAAGCTAGTCAACTGTCCCCTGTTGAGACATTTGGTCCCAGTCTTAAGAATGAGTTGGAAAGATTCGCTCCACTGGCCCAGTAATCCAATTTAAAAATTATTATTTAGTTCGTTTGATTTTTTTCTTTGTTGGTTTATCATTCATTCTGTTGTTCAATGGGCAGTTTACAGGAAACAGCTGTGAGTAATGGCTCAGCTAGCACCTGCCTTTTCTGAACACAGTCAAACACCAATATCTGATTGTCCCAACCATCAGACTTTTGTGCTGCCATAAAAGGGCCCAGCAGGGTGCCATGGTTCATCAGTAGGGATCACTCATGAATGAGCAGCATCAGAGCCCCACTGGTGGCTTCGGTCTCTGGGACTTTGACAAAACTGGCCCAAGGACTGAGCTTCCAAGGAAAAGTCCCTCTTAACAGCCCCGACTGAACAACTAACCGGACCCTTTATGTGATCTTATATAAATTCATGATGTGACGTAAACGTCACACTTCACATATGACAAACTAAAGCCTTCCTTTTACTGTGTCAAATGTCTGCCTCACAGGCTACCAGCTGTTTGAAATGATAGCATTCAGTGGAACCTGACCTGCGGCTGTCTTCCCTCTTTTTTTGCTCTCCATTTATGCCATTATCTTTTCCCCCCGAAGATAAAATGACTACACCACTTGGCTTTGTGCCTTATTTTCTAAGCACACATGCACCTAAATACGTCTTTTTTTCTCAGGAGAATCACATTATGGGGCATGCACTGCACACAGAAAGTGCGGCATTACTTGAACTTTGTATAGATTTGAAGATAAGTGTGTGTAATAAAGTATCTATATTAAAGATACAGTATTTGTATTTGCAAATTTTGGGTAGTATGAAGAGAGCCTTGCTTGAATTATTTAGGTAAATAGACAAATTGGATTTACTTGGGTGAAGGCAGATGACAGAGTGTGAGGTAAAGTGGGGTAAAGGCGCCTGGCTTATATGTGGCTCAACGCTAACGCGTCAGAAGACTCACTGATGCTTTGTAACAGCTCACTTTGAAGCCCTCTGAGGGAAGACTGTGGAGAAAAGCCTCTGACTAATTCAAGACATTTGTAGTAAAGTACTCAGCTCCTCCCTGCTGCCTTCGTCCCCATCTCCTCTTTTTTCACCTTTTATCCCTTCGCTGTGTTCTAAATATCTTTGCCTTGTGCACTTGTGAAGAACCAGGTTTGAATTTTTAATACTTGGGACATTTATAGAAATGACACAACGTGAAGGTCTACAAATAATACATTAAGAATGGGCTTTGGTGAAGCTTATTCCTGTCAAGTTTCATCATTCTTCCAGCCTAATCCTGAAAAGTGCCTCTGTGAATAAGAGGGGAGCTGATGTTGCCATTCCCCCTCATACTAACCAAAATTTGTATAGAATTATAGAAATAATCATATGTGTAATCATTTGTTCAGTCTCCGTGTTTAAGTTCTGTCTCACTTGGATCTGCCTTGGTAAACAAAGGTTTAGATACTTAAAATAAGTTCATAAAAGCATTCACCATCAATGTCTTCCAGCAGTGTTGACATTAACAAGCCATCTAGTTTGAAGTCTGTTCGAATTCAAATTTCAAGGGGGAGAGTTCAAGGAGCTGCAGGTTGGCTACAGATGTGAGTTTTACGGCCTTTTATTGTTACTTTAAACACAGGTTCTTTTTGTTTGGTCTTCTTTAACTTTATTTA
This sequence comes from Arothron firmamentum, assembly GCA_016586285.1. Classification (NCBI taxonomy): domain Eukaryota; kingdom Metazoa; phylum Chordata; class Actinopteri; order Tetraodontiformes; family Tetraodontidae; genus Arothron; species Arothron firmamentum. The sequence goes on from BJFM01000374.1 coordinate 24,246, forward strand.
TTTGTATAGCGTCTGTTACAGTCAAAATTGTCTTTAGGCGCTTTACAGAAACCCAGGGCCTGTCCCCCAACAAGCAACAGTGGCACGAAAAACTCCCCTTCAACAGGAAGAAACCCTAAGCAGGACCAGAGTGAAACTAAGACTTAGGTAGTAGCCTAAAAATTAGGTGACCCTGTTCTAAATATGACACAGTGACCGTAACTACAGAATTACTGAATATAAGCTTTCCCAAAGAGGAAGGTTTAAAGTCTACTCTTAAAGTAGAGAGGGAGTCAGCCTCCTGTACCTGGACAGGGAGCTGGTTCCACAGCAGGGGACCTGATGGTTGAAGGCTCCGCTCACATTCTACTTTAATGTAATTCTGGAAACCACTGGTAAACTAGCATTCTGAGGGCAAAGCATTCTGTTGGATTGGCATGTTGCTATTAGCTCCTCCAGAAAGGATGGAGGTGGACCTCTGAGGACCTTGTAGGTAAGGAGGAGGATTCTAAAGACAGTTTGTGATTTAATTGGCAGCCGATAAAGAGAAGTCAGCAGGAGTCATGTGATCTCTTTTGTCAACCCCCGTCAGAATACTGATAATAATGAATTACAATAGTCCAGCCTGGAGGTAACAAATGCTGGAACAGCTTTTCAGAATCATGCAGGGTCGATATTTTCCTAATCTTTGAACTGTTTTGCAAATGAAAGAAGGTACTCCTACAGACATTTACATGTGTGAGTTAAAGGATAGATCTTAGTCAAAAATTTCTCCAAAATTCCTCACAGAGAAACTAGAGGCCACTGTAAAGAGAGACCATCTGGCGTAATAATGTGATATTCTCAACACGTTTCCTCCGCAGATGTAGCCTGATGCATCCGATGTAGAAGATAACACCGTAGCTTCTTTGTTCGAGTCCTTAGATATTGGTAGAATGACATGTTGCAGCACTCTACAAGGAGCCACCATGTCATTTAGCCAGTGTCATTTCATGCTTGATGAATGTTCAATGCAGAGCCCGCCTCTGTGTGAATGTGCTGTTAACAGTTGAAAGTCTCAGCCACCTGACAGACATAAATAAGGTTACATCTCTCCATAAGACCTGCTATGGGGGAGTCAAGCCACCTCCAGGGGGTCATGTCAAAGTAAAAAAAAACGATATATAATGCTTAATTGGCACCGATGTTATTAGCAACACCATGTAGTGTTTCTGATTGTGAAGAAAGAATCAGACATTTGTGTTATATAAAAAGTTACCTTGTTAAATTATTTTTCTTGGTGTTATAATACACCTGTTTGAGATTTGTAGCACAGGCGCAAATCACATAGGCTCTCATAAGTCAACTCTCAATCGAGCTATCTGGTGGGTGTGTGTGTGCAGGAATGTGATTTTCCCGTGTGCATGTAAATAACAGTAGCTACTACACACCGGACCCCCCCAACACGCATGCGCACGCGTGCTCTCAAAGGTGTTGCTACAGAAGTAGTCGATCACGCTAAACTTTTGTTGTTAAAATAGTTTGCTGTACTAGTTTAGTCTTGAATGCGGAGTTGTAACACTGTTACACAAAGGTCCCCCCGCCATCTCTCCTGCTGGAGCAACGTTCATGTTGCTACCCTGGATGAGTGACCATTGACTTTGAGAAGAAGGCGAACAGCTGATTCTTGTCCTGAGAAGTTGCTTTATATGTGTTGAGTCATCAGAGAGAACCACCCTGTGAATAAGTCTGGATGTTCGCAGGGCCGACTGTTCTGAGAGTTGATGGAAAATTAACAACAAAGTCATTAAATTGAGAGTCACATTTTCATGCTGCTGCAAGCGTGTATAAACAACAGTGTTGACGACAGCGTTGCTCTGCGCGTATGTCCGATATCAAGATGATGACATAGGTGTTGATGGAATCTGTACTTGAGCATGGTTTGTGAAGCTAATGCAGTGTGAGGCATCTGTCTCTAGTATGAGGCCAGCCTCGATTAACAGAAGGTCCGCCTAACCCTCTGACGTCCTCTGACAGAGAATCCAATAGAATAGAGTAGTTGTTTATGGTCATTGCAACATGTAACATGTATAATGAAATTAAAACCTATGGGAATGCGAGTCAGTGCCAGTGTATTAAGTGTGAAACAGAGTCTGGACCCACAAGTGGAAGTAGAAGTCCCAAAAGTTGCAGTAAAAGTCTTTATTGTCCAAAAAATGACTATAGAAATGAACTAAAAATCAATAGTCACTCTAGGAAAAGGTTTTACAAAAAACCCTAAAATAATAGATTAACTAGGTTAAACTACTACTACTACTAAACTAGTAGAATATAAACAAAGAAACAAGATCCACAAGGAGAAAAAAAAAAACACAGGGAACACAAGAAAACACGATCGAGGAAACTCAGGGAAACACAAAGAAAAGGGGAGCCTGAGGAACCCGGGCTTTAATAAGGACAGTGATTAGATTGGGTTCAGCTGTGCACAATTAGTCAGAGAAATGAAAAGCAGACACAAACACAGGAAACAGAACTAAAAACACACAAAATAAAAGAATCCACCCTCAAATGTTACACAGTGTCCTTCATTGTTTAAACCCACATGCCTCCGTCATGAACTTGTATGAGTAACCTTGACTATTTTTTTCTGGTATGAGTAACTAAAGCTATCTTCAGCCATGATCTTTATTTTTCTACAGATTTGAACTCATGACTAATCAGGCCTTATTAAATGTTCCTTGTAACATGTTTTTTTTCCCTTCAGCCTTATCTGTACTTCTGCCCTTTGCAGAGCGCTACTTTTAACTTTCTGCTGTCGGAGGTTGGGAGATGAATGGGGTCATCTCCTCTTCTATTACCGCCATGAAAAACCGCAGGGAAGATCTGGAATCTTGATCAGTGTCTTGATATACTGGCTACCCCACATATAGGACAGAGGGTGACCATGAGCTGGTCACCTCGTCACTCAGCCTGTTGATGGGGAAGGTCTGCTGAGGCGGTGAGGTGGACATGCTGGTAATATTTCACAGCGAAGAATGAAAAAAGGATTTGGAACTAGTTGGGTTTGAAATAACTTACACACATCCAAAAGTAAGATGGGACAGATTTGAGTAGGTTCAATCCTCCCCTTCCACAGAGGGAGGGCATAATGTTCCACCTGACTTTCAGGCAGCAGCATCAGGACCAGAGCTGGAGCTGCTCGGCTCTCTACTAAGTGATGGGGAACCAGTCTCTTCTTCAGATGTCCTCTCTCTATTATGGAACTTTGCCTTCACTGGGGAGATATTAGTCCAGCTCGCTTCAAATTAAGCCTCAACATGGTTTTGTAAAAAACAGAATTAGCTGGTTGGACCATTTGTTTCTCTATTATCTCACGTGGCACTACTTTGCTGTTTCACTCCTCTAATTATTCTGTCAGCCATAATTTGTTCTTTGCATCTGTCTGTAATTATTTCATTTTGCACTGAAAAATATTTCTCTGATTTTAATGTGATCCTAATGTTGCAAAATTAATTAGGGAACTTTTAAGAGCTCAATACAACGAAGAGCAATGTGTCATTTATTACAGGTATTATTCTAAAGATATCACCCGATCTGAAGTGGCCTACTCACAGAAATGTAATATAACAATTTTAAATCTTTGGTTATTGTAATTGCCATGTTTCCATGCTAGCACTCACACACGTGTGTCTTGTATCATAGTTATTAATAATGTCAGGTCTACCTTTATTAGGTTAATATAATCTCTTTTATTAGTGCAGGCCTACAGTAGTCTCTGTTAATTAATCATTAATTAGACTTGAATGACTAATACAATTCCGTTCACAATGGTAGAAAAGTTTTTTTTTTTGCTTAAATTAGCCTTTTTGTTTCTCTTTATATACAAAAACACTTATTTCAAATGTGAATCTGCATTGACTGTACTTTCTAATCCTTAACTAATTCCACGTACATGCTTTTAATCCATTCTCTCTTTCACTTGGATTAAAATAATGCTCACAGAATCCAAAGCTGCTTACGCACATTAAAGCGTTTAATTCAGTTTTAATGTCCCAGAGTGGATTTTTCTGTTCTTGAGTGGAAATCAGACAAATTATGTTGATCATTTAAAAATGTGTCAAATATCTTGAAGCGACCGTGTCTGATTGTTGATGTTTGTTCTCATCACAGCTACAGCCAGACCACACCTGTGCTCACTGTTAATTATTGTAGGATGGAATAAAAAATTAAAAATAAGACCCATGGAGATGAAAGACGTTGAAGCAGCAGCAACTCAGAGTCCTCTGTGTTTCAATTTGCTGCAGCTCATTCTCTGTGGTGTGCAGTTAAATGGAGGACTTTTATGATGCAAATGTAGGCAGGAGTCATAAATCTCTGCTGTGCTGATGTAAAAGATGCTTTCTCTCTCTCTCTCTCTCTCTGTCTCATCTTCTCACACTCAGCTTCCTTCTCACTTTTTGTTTGTGCTGCAGCATCATCTTACACCCACCACTGGCTGCATGAAAAATGAATTAGACCCAGGTGATGCAGTTAGGGAGTGTGGATGTAGGAGGGTTGGGTGAGGGATTAAAAAAGACTTTGATAAATAGAAGTGTAAAACATATTATTTTACCTACAAATGAGTATTGAAGGTGTTCAACCCCAGTTCCTTCCCTGCACTGACTCTCTCTGTCCCAGAATAACCAGTGCATTCCATCCTTATCCTTGGGTAGAAGCTGACTAGTTTACTGAACATTTGAACACAAACAGGTAACTAGCGTCTCAGAAGTGAGATGAGCAGCTGATTTGTGTGCATTTGTGTTGGTACACAAGCTGCTGTTATATACACCTGTATATGTACACATACTGTATATAAAACCACCACTTGTAAGGTGTTGGTCAATGTCAAATAATTATTTTTTTCTTTTTTTGCGTAGGACAGGAGAACTGGCCAAGTCCTGGTCCAGTTTCAATCCAGTCCTTCAATTAAACATCTGGGAGTTCTTATATTCCAAAAGAGTTTACACATAAGTTCAATGCAAAGCTAGCTTCTGAGTACAGGAACAGGAAGACCATAACAAAGGAGATCATTGAAATGGGCGTCAAGGTCACACTAGTACGATGATTTTTGTTTCAGAAAGAAGTAACCTGCAGAGCACAAATTTGATAATAGAGCTGGTCGGTGATTTGGAAGACTCCAGTGGACGTTGCTCTGTTTGCTGAAGCTGCTGAGCTTGTGTGTCTGCCACTTTCTGTAGGGGGAGGTGGTCGATGTGCAGTACGGCAGCATGGAGGACTTGAAGAAGGTCAGAGATACTCTGAACTTGACCAATCAGATCGCTGTGCTGAAACTTGGCCAAGCACCTCTCCTGTACACGGTAAGATTGCTGCTCTGCTCACGAGACAAACCATGGTGGGTTCAGGAAGGTTTGAAAAGGAGAAAAGTGCAGAAACATCCATTGCTGATGAAAGGAGGAAAGAGGCCAATATGCTTAAGGTACACATGAGACTTTGTCCACCTACACCCCACACACAGCGCACTCTCAGAACCAGGACTGTCCTGCAACAGCTTATCTTTGCTTAATTCCTTCAAAAGAGATGAAGAGGTTGCTGTATAATAGAAGCAAATTGACATTAGATATCATGAAAGACAAAAATGAGCGCTCACCATAGAGCATTTACACATGCATTTTGGACCTCCAGCCACGCTGGACTTCATGTCCTGCTGCACGGAAGCCTTTTAACTACAGGTTTGGGACTTCAATCAGCTCTGGCCTCATCAGATCTGAGAGATATCAGATGTCAGTCAGTCTTGGTGAGAAGGGTGAATGAACACAGGCACAGCTGGCTAACGAGCCACTGCTGTGGAGTATCGGACCGTCAGCACCACCATTAAGGCTAACACATTTATACTTGTATATTAAAAAAAAAAAAAAAAAAAAAGACTACATGTGGTTCACGACACATACCATACTTGATTGAATGTTTCTGGTCGATCGCTGTGAAAAATGTCTTCAAGTGTCTGGATGACATCGCTGTTGTTTTGTCACATGCCATGGTCCCGTTGGACTCCAGCTCTCATAGTCAGATGAGCTGTACAAACGTTGGTTGCATGTCTGTGTTCCCAGTTATCCCTGCTCTCTGAACTGGGTTTTGGAGGCGTTCTTCTTTACGTTGACCCATGTGATGCTCCTCTGGATCGCCATACCTGGCAGCAAGCCTTTAGAGTCACTCTGAACCCGGGAGGGAATCCAGCTTTGAGTAAGACTTTGTGCCAAATCTCTTTTTTTTGTTGTTGTTGTTGTTGCAAAGCAAATGAAAATCTATTGCTGCTGTGGTTTTGATTATTCACTGAGGTGTTCCTATTCAACATTTGCGCTTGGGTGGCTTAATGACAGGAACTAGAACCAAAAACAAAATGATATTTAAGGTACTTTTTATTTACTTTCAGATGATACAAGGAAGTGAAGGGTCTCTAAGCATGCTTCCTTTACAGAGGAGAACAATCAGGTGCTGACAGGGCTCTTCCTCATGCATTCTTCTATGTATATCTATAATCGTTGTGACATGCTTCTTAAGATCTCTTGCTTCTGCAGTGACATTGACAAAACAGGCTCTCAAAGAGTGAGAAGTTTCACCTTTAGGCTGTCCTCCACCTCTTCAGCTCACACCCCATTTCAAACCCAGATTAATAAATGATTCTGGAATCTTTGGATAAATGACTCCTGCTCACTCTTCCCATTAGCCTCGGGCAGAGGATGCTCCACCTCTCTCTGTCTGTGTGACTCCTCCACTGTACAGTATTTAAATCACCCTCCCAAGATGGGTGACCTCTATGACTCCCAAGTCTTGTCTCCACTTCCTGTTTTTCTGCCTGGGTTGGCCAGTGGGGACATGTCATTATGGGTAAAGTATCTTTAGTCCTTGTAAGAGTCCCAATACCATAGTGGCAAGACCCAGCAGGGCCCCAGCAGATGTCTGAGCTGCAGCGTGTGTGTGTGTGTGTGTGTGTGTGTGTGTGTGTGTGTGTGTGTGTGTGTGTGTGTGTGTGTGTGTGTGTGTGTGTGTGTGTGTGTGTGTGTGTATCAGACAGATGCTGGCTGTCAGGTCTCTAACCAGTAGCAATGCTCACTGGTCTCTACAGCTAATACAGCTCAGAAGAACACAAGATGAAAGGACAGCTCATTACTCACACCAGCCTCATTCAGCTGCCCGAGACCCCCGAACTTAAGTCTGCCTCCATATTTCCATTACTGAAAAATATCCGAGGATACTATTAACAAGGACAGGAAGCCTACTAGTGGGCTGTTTCAGTGAAGCCATTAAAGGTGCTGCAATATTTCCCCATTTGGTGCTCTTTCAGGGCTCTCTTCAAAAGCAGCTTTTGCTCATCATCAATTCTTCTGTTGACCCCCCCCCCCTTTTGAGCAGGCTTTAGTCACAAATATTGCACATTAGAAACAAACACATGCTAACCATGAGTATTGTGTGAGGCCACAACGCAACAAGTAATAGATTTGAATTGATTTGAGATATTTTCATGTCCTGCACATGTCCTCTGTTGTGTTTGTGTGATTATAAGTGTTTCGGACCACCCTGCAAACAACACCCTGCTCACATCAGGGTGGTCCTCAGTTCTAATGGATAACCCCAGCAGGTGTCCCGTACCCTTCCATGTGGAGTGTAGTGGCGGCATGGTGTAGTGAAGAAGCTCCATAAACGATCTTTTCTTCTTTGATCTGAAGTATTTCCTTCCAGCTTTTGTAAATTGGACAAAATGGTTTGTAAATGTCAGTCATTGAAAAATAAGTGGTATTTTTATCCCGTTGACCGGATTGGGAAACAGAGGGGTATACCAAGTAACTGTTATATTAGTTCTTAAAATTAACGGTTTTTGACAGAAGCAGTGTAAGAGTAGTAGTACGATAACAGATCTTCAAACAGGTTTTGGAAAATCCAGAAGCTTTGGTGTGTTTGCTGTATCTTTGCCTGCATTTAAATAGCTGCTTGTTAAAAACCTGCTAGCTAATCACCGCAGAGCTGCATTTCCATGATGCAGCTTCTTGGCGGATGAAACCAACTCTATCCTCAGACCGTGCTCATTAGATAGCTCAAAGACTGTCCATTCATTGATTTAAATTTACTGGACGTTTACTGAGAACTAGCATTAGCATCACAGCTGGCAGATTATGTAAGGTTCTGGTGTGAAACCTTTTCCCGATAGGAAGGATTATGTTTAGAAGAGGCTTTCACAAAGATCACAACAGAACTATTTTACAGAAGAGCATGGTATTCAGAGCAAATGTGATTTGATTTATTGGGCATGTGTGACGGGTCAAGCCATGTCTGTGCTTCTGGGTTGCTTCTAGAGGGGGTTGCATAAGGGTTGCTTCATCTCCTAAAAATTATAACTAGGTAGGGAGGGAGCGCAGACCCTATGCAGACCAGGGGAGCCATGACTGGTTCACAAGCTTTATTCACTAGCTAAACAGATAGACACCTGGACATATACCGTTTAGGCCAACATATAAACTTTTCTCGTGTTATTTTTGTTGCTCGCTCATCACGTTTTCTGACTGTTCTTTGTACGAAAGTTTTTTTTGTTGTGTGAGCTGTTTGCTAACAAAGACTTTCTCATCAAATCCAAAGTGACTGGCTGTGAATGTAGAAGTAATGAATGTTGCTTCTCTTCGCTTTCGATCGAAATTCGTTGCCTTGACTTCAAATGCACTGACTGGACTGAACAAAGCACGATGGATTAAGTGTTTGCCGCACTGTCTACTGTTTAGGCCGGAAGTTACAACCTGTAGTATGACCTTCTGAGCTTCTGATGACAGCCTGTCCTGCAGTTTGACAGGCTTGAATCAGTATTCATTTAGTTGGAGAAGTTGTCGTGACTCCACTTCATTTTCCACTAAAACCTTGCCAACAATCCTGTCTGCACATACGCAGTAAGTTGCAGCAGTCCATTGTATGAGCGGGGGGGG
>BJFM01000374.1:33191-44282 GCA_016586285.1 Arothron firmamentum
CAGCTGTCACGATGGATTCATCAATTTGCTTTTTAAGACTGTGAATGAAATACAAAACATTAGCAATTGCTTTAAATTGCAGAAAACTTTATTAGGTCAGTTTTCATGAGACCTTTGGGCGCCCAAGGTGATTGCCTGTGTTTGCCTAATGCCTTTAGGGGGGAAAGGCCTCGTGCGAGCGTGCCACGAGAACCCATCTTAATGCTGGTTTCTCCTTCCCGTGGGTCATTTCTCCGGGTGAATGTATCAGAGTCAGCGTTCAGGACTTTGCTGTTGAAACTGTGAATTTCTTCATTTATTTGTGCGTTAATATGAAGAAGGGAGTTCAACTCGCTGGGATGGTCTTTATTGTCAAGTTCAGCGTGTGCGCGCGCACTCCCACGGAGGCAGTAACTTTGACCGTGAAATTGTCGACTAGCTGCTCTGCGGAGGCCGCCTCAGGCTATTTGCTCTCTGGAACAAGCACAGCAGTGAGTCGGAAGGTGAAAATTGTGGGTGGAGAGGCAACAAAGCAGGAGCTCTTGCCGTCCGATTGGTTGTCACGTGATGAAGAAACATACAGGAATTCTGAACGTACATTGAATCAGGGGACTCCACAGAAAGTTTCAAACAAAATACCGGGACATCTGATTCCACATCCGGAACACCAGATAATGAACATGGGGACTGATACACCAAAGGGATGTTTCAGTCTGCGTTCAACATCCAGGCTGCCGGTACTGTCACAACACATAAGCCTGCCAGCTGTGTCTTACAGGATCCTCATATTTACCGTCTGGAACTGGCTGAAGCTGCCTGACATGTGGATAAGGCAGACAGGTATATCCTGCTTGAAATTCTAATCACAGCAGCTTTTCTGAACTCTGCCTTCCAGCCTATTTCACGGCTGATCCATCTTGCATGTCAAGTCTGTCTTTTTAACCCACTAAAACGGATGCTTGGCCTTCATTATACGACTTCCTGTCTCTCCGGATGCTTTGCTAATTCTTACAGTAATTGTGATATGAAGGTATTGTGCGATTGAGGATGTTGGATGTGCAGCGGAGCTACAAATTGGCTACCCTCACCTAATGTCGGGACACACGACTCTGTGAGGTAAAGCATGCAGATAGCCCACGTGCATAAATTTGCACACTGTGTCACGTCCCAGCACTCAGTCAATAACATTATGGAAATGCAGCATGGATTCTTCAGGCTTCTGTGTTTGAGTTAGATAACAAAGTGGCAAAATGAGCCTGTTAGCAGGGAGACAGTGACAGAATCAGCTGTTTGTATTGTTACACACGGTACACAACAGAGGAGGGAAAGAAAATGATCAAAGTTCTCTGTTTACTCCATTTAGCACAGGTAGCGTGTGCAAACACAACCTGCTCTTTCTACTTTCTCCAAGCATCAAAGTTTCGGTTGGTTGGCTTGAATCGCTTATCAAAGTCAGTCCACCGCCAAACTCGGTAAACCTGCTGTTCTGTTATTATTCTGGCTTCCATTATGCACCCAAACGCAACATCTCAGACAGTGCACGGCGTAGGCAGAGTACACAATCCTGCTTAGTGTTTGCATGAAAGACTAATGGATGAATGAAAATAGAGATACGGCAAATGTGGAGCTTGTTTGCCTAATTGCATTGACACAATTAAGAGGGTTTTTTTTTTTTTTTTTTGGCCTGGGGGACTTCTCCGTGTTATTTTGATGTGTGTGAATGAATAGAGTCCAGAGAGAAATGTGAACATCTGTGTCTCAGCGCCTCACAATGCCCAGGAGGGAGCTGGAAATAGATGGATTGCCTTAAAGGATTCTTTGTGGAAAAAAGGAAAGTGTCATCATTTTCACTCTTTACAGTTCATTATGATGTAAATTATCAGCGTGGGTTTAAAGAAAAACTGAAATAAACCCTTTCTTCTCATTAACTATTTGAGTTTTTTTCCTGAGGAAGAGAAAAGTGTCATTTGTATGTTCTGTCTTATAGATATTCCATTTCTATAGTGTATTATTATTACATCTGCCAAGGGAGAAGGTCATGTGACAGGCGGCATTTACCCGTTACCAAAATAACTAAAGGAATTCTAAATGGGTTTCAATGAAAATTTCAGGATATGTTGATAATGGTGGGATGATGTTTGGATTCAGGAGGGACGCTGACCTGTGATCTTCCAAGGTTGCTTTAAAGGCCAAGGGCCTTCAGGGATTTAGGGCAATAAGAATATTATACCACTGAAAAGTAAATGAAGATCAAAATGACTTAAGCTGAAAACAAGTTTGTGAGACAAACTGGATCTTTATCTTGATGAAGGATGGGATTGTCCACACTTTACTGGTAGAAATTTTACTATGCCAGCGCTGCGACCCTAACGACCGAATTCAGCAGATGACAGCATCACCATAACAACTGGAACACGTCATCTACTGGCCACTGGGTGCTATTACACTTAAGCAAACATGGCTAGGAAATCCAAACCAGCAGCGGAAACATAATAAATAAGAATCGGCTGTGATACCACACACACACACACACACACACACACACAGGGCTCATTCTGATGCGTTACCAAACGACGACCCCATTACACCCTGTAAGACCTGGATCAACCTACCTCAACACCTTATTGCATCATCACCTTTTTTTTTCAATAACTATGTGACACAGGCAGTTTTGCTCTGATAATTATTCTGCTGATTTTTTAGAGAATTCTCAGTGTGTGTAAATACAAGCTGACTGTCAGTTTCTGAAAAGCTGAACGACGCAAGCCATCTGGGTTCAGCTTTAAAGGCCAGCTTTAAAGTCATTTGAATCATGTTTTTATTCCGTTGCTGATTCCCAGACTGAACTGGAGCAGATGGTGTTGAGCCATCAATGCTGCCACTTAGATACTTTAAAAAATGTTCGAGCAGTTTGGAAACTGTATCTCACACCCACACAAGGTAACTGACCTCCCTCACATCTTCTCTGCATGACTCCGAATCATTGGTGCTGCTGCTGCTGCGTCCACCGTCATCGCGGAGATCCATCTTTATTCTGTTTATTTGTTTTTGCCGTCAGATACTGGTGGAATAAAACAACATGCAAATGTGCATGTGATGATTTAAAACCAGCGTCATAGCATAAGACATAATAGGATAGAATAGAGATACTTTATTCATCCCAGACATGGGAAATCCGCTTGTTAAAGCACCGGCATCAACATAGCAATAATAATAACAATAATAATAATCACATGAAGTTAGTGTGTTTGTAAGCCCTTCATGATTCGAAATGAACATTTGCAAGAACGTCTCTTAAAGACAGCAGGGAGGCACTCAAAGGTCAGGCCATGAAGGCAGTCTGTCAGTCAGGAAGCAGTCTACCAGAAGAGCCATGTTAGGGCAACTGTACAGTGTAAAAATGCTACATCTTGCAATTTATGACAGTGTGTAAACAGGAAATGCATCAGTCACTTCAGATTGAAGCCCTCTAATCTTGATGTGACCCACTGCACATCCACACGTGGACGCTCATCTCATCCTGCTGCCCGCTGGGTTAGTCCAGGGATGTGTGGGTGTATACAAACCTCTAAGCTGTTTGTGTGTTTAATGTTTTGCCCTTCGAATGTGTCAAAAATGGGTTTGACGAAGCAATATTCAAACACACATGTGCGCTTACAATTATAAACATCCTTACGGATCTACATCAGCCAGCAGCTAGGCTAATTTTGGCGATTAGTTAGCCAGCCGCTTCGTAAATGCTATCGCCGGCTCCTTACCCCTACCCACCTGCTCCTGATCAAATCAGGATAACTTTACAATCGTGGTGCAGTCAGGCCCAAATCTTTTCTCAGAGTTAAAAAAATAAATAAATCTAATGACTTTCCAGGTGGGTGAATAGTTGCCTTTCCTTATTCCATTCGTAGTGATGAAGTCTGTGAGCCAGAATCTGTTCAATAACTTTATAATCCTTCTTCCCTGAGATCAAGCAGAAAAAATTTTGAGAAAATGAGCAGAAGCCAGTAGTGGATTTCTGTATAAACCAAATAGAACCGTTTCACATGTCACTGGTTCTAAACCAGGGTGTTTTTCTGGATTACTTAAAAAAAAAAAAAAAAAAAAAAAAACAGGAGGGGGGCAAAAATTGATCTCCAGGGACCAATAAGGCACTGATGCCTCTCCAGTCTAAACCCAGCATGAGTACAGCAGGAGAGCAGCACCAGCAGCAGCATCTGCAGCGAGTCGCCATGACGATAACTGGCATCAGTGGAAGAACAGAAAAGTACATGTCAGTGGCATGAAAATGCCAGAGATCCTCTGTCAGCACAGACCAGAATCATCCATAGATCCACATACACAATGAGGGGGTCGTGTGTGAAGGTCAAGCTACCCAAGGTTACACTTACTGTATTGGTGTTGTGAAGCGGGGACATTTTTGGGTAGTGAGGAAGCTTTGGCTGGTCCTCATAACTTCAAAGGTCTGTTTGAGGGTTCAGACTTGGTTTTCAGGTTGGAATTAGAACTGGGTTTAGGCTAGGTGGAGGGTCAGGGTGTTACTTAAGAGGGTTAGGGTTAGGAGGTAAGTAATATGCCTATCAAAGTCCTAACAAGTGCAGAAGTACAGGGATGTGTGTGTATGAGTGTGTGTCTGTGTGTGTTTCTGAAACCATTGGCTAAGTGTGTGTATGCCCCCAGCTGTGGACTACTCGATTCAGACAGAGCAGCCCTCCACTCCAGTCACCACATTTGTTGTCTGCTTCTGGTTTGAGGGCTTTTTGTTTAACACCATTACACAACATTACTGATGTTTATTACTGTAAAACTCGCTAATCCTTATTGCAATGATGTAAACTATGTAATAGTTATATCATAGGAAGAAGAGAGAAAAATTATTTGTAGTTAATTGAGGTCAGGAATCATGGAAGGTTGTAGAAACTACAATGTTGCACATGAATTTATATAAGTAGCTGAATATCAGAACATATTTCTACTAAAATGTGCTGGCCATAAATGGACTCACGTACAGGCCTTTCATCTGATGTCAAGTCAGAGTAATCGTCAGGGGCAGAAAATGTGTGTGTGTGTGCGCTCTTCTTTCTTGGTGAGAGGAGGTAATTCCCTGGTCTTACCAGTGTTTCTCTGCTCTGAGCAGTCAGAATAATGCATGCAGCTGGCCTCCGACGACATGATGCCTCCTTATCTTAATTTTCCGTGAATGACACCGGACGCATGGCTGCTTGTTTTTGTTTGAATTACGCCGATTTCACTGTTAGGAAAAGATGATTTTACCCACCTCATTATCTGGAAGCAGCCGTTTTAAAAGCTACTTTCAAACAAATTGTCCGTTTCAAATGGCAGAAGTGCTTGTGCATAATTAGCTATTTTATCTGTAAATGGGACGTAAACGGGCAGAGTACTGAGGCAATAAAGTAATTAAATAGGCCATATGATTGAATACACAGAAGCGCTCCATGCTGAAAATATGCAGCGATCAAACGCAACACCATAACCACCTGTAACGTTGTGTTGGTCCCTCTTTTGCTGACTATTTCCATCCTGATAAATTTGCAAAAGTTTTTCAAATTCCACTTTCTGGACTTTAGAATATTATTAACACAATGACCAGCCTTTGTAAAAACATTACAACTACAAGAGGGTCTTCAGCGTAGTTGTAATGTTTTTTTTTAAATAAATATTCTCCCCAAATGATCTCCATACTGGAAAACTCACAAAAATCTTGCGAAAAAAAAGAAGAAATTTATTTATTTATTTATTAAGAAAAGTATATTCTGAGGAGTTTGGAAATGACCATAGATAAATGGAAGAGCAGCAGTCCTTAGAAGTTTTTTTTTTTTCTCTCTAACAGAATGAATGAAGAGTGATGGTGATCTAGATGGACTGAAATTGTTTAACCGATGTGTCCCAAAAGGAAATTGGCCATTTTAGTTTGAGTGGTCAGTTTTGGGCCATCTGTAGACGACACGGGTAACTGTCCACACCTTCCAACCAGGAAGTGAGTCAGCCCGTCAGCAGGTCCAGGGGCAGCATGTCACACCAGAAGAACAGAGATAAGAGAAAGAAACAACAAATAACAAAATAAATGACAATGAACAAACACAAAACGACAGAAATCAACAACAAACAAAGAACAAGAATGCAGAAAAGAAGAATATTTTCTGTACATGGCAAAAGTTCAGCCCTAAAAGCAGAAACATCTTAATATTCCAGTCACAGCACCTCTGCTGGCAACAGAATATGACCACTTGTTACTCTGACCAAAACTGGTTAGCAGGAAGCTTCCCAACATAGTGAAGCTTTGGTAGTGATGTATGTAAACATTTAGGGGGACTAAAGAGTGATTTCAGTGGTGGACACTGACAGGAGGTACAGAGTGCCATTAAAACACCATCATCAGCATCATCACCTAAGCAGGATTAGTATTCCTGCTCTTTCCCCAGATCACAACCAAACCTGTCGGAGTCAACTAAAACAGCCGTCCTACCATCAGGAAGTACACCTGATTGTCTACATGGAACATCCTGCTTAACTTTATCCACCGGATGAATGAAATTCGGTGAGTCTGCTGGGATGCACTCCTTGCATGTGTACAGCTACGCCGCTCTGCCACATCTCCCACAGTGCTTATTAACTGTTACACACCCGTCAGGTCTGGAGGATCACCTGACACTTCCTGACTCATCTCTGCTGCGGCTACAATGTTCACGTCTCCATCACTCGTCTTTCACGGCCTCATTAAATGAATGTTCTACAGGCTGGATGCCAGTCCGGCGGCTTCATGCTGTGTTGAATCTGTAAGCCTATACAACAAAAGACCTGCTTTAGGATTCATATTAAGATGGGATTTAAAGAGAGGCCTGCAAACATAGAAAATACTGTCTGATGTAAAGCAATCTAAAGATTCAAAGTCGCATGTTATTACTTTTAAAGCAGAGAGTGAGCTCTGAGTATTTGTGTCACATGATGGTGTTTTGACCCTCGTGGCTAAATGCAGAAATGTCCTCGGTGGTCAGTTCTGGAGCTGATGTCACGGTGCAGCAGCTCTTCCTGTAAGCTGCTGCCAGGACAGAGACGTGAGTTAGCGCCAAGCCTGACAGTTTTTCACGGAAGCCAACTCGCCATGGACCCGACAGCTGGGCTCTTCACTGTAGAGGTGTCAAGATGTCAGATGCACAGAGGCGTGCACACAGAGAAATACTGTCTGTAGGGAGCCAGTCCATCAGCGCTGGGCATCGGTGGATGTCGAGTAACGGAACGACTGATTTACTGTGCATGGACACTGACAAGGTATTGATTTGTTGAGTTCTCCTGTAAGTAGACATTCAGAGGAGGAAAAAAAGAGGGATGAAGATGAAAATTAAGTGTGAAAAAGTAGAATCTGAGGAAGCTGGTGGCATGGATTCCTAACAACAGGGGCTCAGTCAGTACGACTGGTCTAAAATATGTCTGCGATGAGACGTTAACTTCAAAATAAAAAAAAATAAAAGTCATACATTTTATTTACTGTTAAATCTTGAGTTTTAAAAAGATAGCAGAAACTTAAAGTACAGACTGATTAGTGTGTAATAAATAATTTACATACACTGTAGGTAACTGTAGGCAGGACAAGTCAAGCAAAAAGGTGGTGAACTGCCTTCCCACCTGCAGTTTATTCAGAGGACAGAGGCGTATAAGCCCTTTATCCACTTCTGCGTGCGTCACTATCTTTCTTAGCTGCTCTCTTTATTGTGTTGTCCAGCTACAGTCATGAAAGCACAGAGAAATTGTTGATGGAAGTAACCATTCACAAAATATCTTAAATTGGCATGTGTGTAACTAACAGCTGATGTAAATAACACACTTTAGAGGAGCTGGGAAACAGATTCGATTTCCACATCAGGATTGGATGAAAGTGTTTTTAAGGTCAGATGTTACAAATAACGGCAATAAATATGCATAAAATTGTTCAATCTTCACAGTCATTTTTGATCAACTGGATCATTTCATGTCTTTTTACCACTTATCCATCCTAAAGGGGAACAATAACATCCAGGATCTCGAACTTTACTGGAAAACAAACAATCTTGTCTTAGCTGTCTCAGTGGAAATATCTTCATGCTCCCAGTCAGGAGAGGCTGGGATGACAAATACACACAACTTTACTAAGAATAAATTTTACCCTGTGAGGGGGGGGGGGGTAATATCGCACTAATCTGAGCCTGATTACCGACTGCTGAAACCATCTGCTGATCAGTCCCATCAGTTTTACCAGCATTTCGGGGACAGTTCAAGTCAAGTCAATTTTATTTGTATAGTGTTTTTTTACAATCAGAATTGTCTCTAGGTGCTTTACAGAGGCAGAAACCCAGAGCCTGAACCCTCAGGTAAGCACAGTAGCAAGGAAAAACTCACTTTTAACAGAAAGAAACCTTGAGCAGGACCAGGCTTACAAGGAGGAACCATCTTGCTAAAAAAACGGCTGGGTAAAGGAGGAGAAGGGTGGTAGACAGGACAGAGGGAATGAAAGAAACAGAGACAGAGAGAAACAAACCTGCAAGCATAGGATAGTACAGCATGGCAGGTTATTATAAAAGAGGAACAGCATAGGCAGGGGCTGACAATGGACACTGGGTTTGTCAGAGGCTGGGATCCGTGCAGCATGAAGGTCTGGAGATGGCAGACCTGCAGAAAGATCCAAAGAGGGGGGACACAAAACAGCAAGGAAGACTGGACACAGTGATAATCCCAGTGAGGAGAAGAGGGGGAGAGGAGGTGAGGGAATAAAGATGGTGGTCAGTCACATTTAGGTGTGAACTTCATTCCTAACATTCTGGTGGGCCTGCAGGCTCCTGGCAGATGTAACTGGTCAAGTTGTCAGGGGTCACGTGCACAGATCTACTTACATAGTGAGGCAACATAAACATCAACGTAAAGACTTTACATTTGCGTAACAATTACTGGTGTTTTTTTTTTTTTTTTAATATATAGTGTTGATGTTGTCTGTTCAGCTTCAGCAGCTCTGAGAAATTTAACAAACATAAATTCAGCTTAAATACAGCTGACTTCCAAAGTTCTAATCACTCAGGGGGCTATAAGTTAATGTTGAATCACCTATCCAATGTGTGTGTGTGTGTGTGTGTGTGTGTGTGTGAGCTGTGCTTTCCCAGCTGTTGGTTCTAACACCATGTTACCCTGTTATTCTGCTATAATGGCCAATTGCAGACAGCCTCTCCACAGCAATCCCACTGTTCACCACCTCCAGAATTCACTCACAGTCACGCACGCACACACACACACACCCACACACACACACACACACACACACACACACACACCGCTTATGTCACCTTTACCATGACTGCTGCTGCTAATTTTCACTTACTTTAATGCATTGTATTTCATGTCTATTTTAATTCCAATGTGTTATTGGTGTCTGAGTGGAAGTGTGGTTGTTGTTTTGATGAGCTGTGGGACAGTTGAATTTCCCTTTGGGGATGAATAAAGTTCTGTTTTTCTGTATGTATGTATGTGTGTGTGTGTGTGTGTGTGTGTGTGTGTGTGTGTGTGTGTGTGTGTGTGTGTGTGTGTGTGTGTGTGTGTGTGTTTAAACAAATAAAAAACTGGAAAGTGTGGTATGCTAAAGCACTCAGCCCCCCTTAACTGTGTGCAACCACTTTTTATTGCAAATACAACTACGAGTCTTTTGCGCTACGTCTCTACCAACTTTGCACATCTGGGGACTAAAAATCACTCAAGTTTAGTCAGATTAGGTGGAGAACATTTGTGACAGCAGTTTCAGATCTTGCCATAGACTCTCAATTGGATTTAGGTCTGGACTTTGACTTGGCCATTCTAACAGAAGAATATGTCTCATTTTAAACCAATAGTGGCCCTGGTTTTATGTTTGGGGTCGTTTTCCCTTCTGGAAGGTGAACCATCTGGCCAGAGCTCCTTTTTCCATTGCCTTCAAGCAAACAAGACGTCCTGTGGCTTTTTTTTTTTTAAACAATGACTTTCTTCCTGCCTTCTTCCACACAGGTGGAAAAGGGGCTGGATACTTTAGCACTACACACTTTTCACTTTTTTTATTTGCAAAAAAATTCAATCACATATAATTTTCTTTCCTCTTCAAAATTGTGTGTACTTTGTGCTGGTCTTTCACTTTAAATCTCATTAAAATCTATTTATATTTGTGGTTTTTACCTCTCATGTGGAGCATCATATCCATAATTTGAAGCTGTGATGTCATGCTATGGAATGTGTGCAATCAATGAGCTCTTCTTATATTTTTGCATTTTCTTTAGATGATGTGTCAGGAGGAAATCTGGCATCTGTCTTGGTTCAGCCTGTTTCTGCCTACCTGGCAAAGACGTTACTGTCCGCTCCAGCTGCAGGACATGGAGACTCCTGTGTCCCTATAGCCATGCCTTCCAATGCAGGTAATTCCACGAGTATACATACCATTGATTATGATTCAGCTAATCAAGACTACCTGGAAACATTTGACATGTAA
Organism: Arothron firmamentum; assembly: GCA_016586285.1. Classification (NCBI taxonomy): domain Eukaryota; kingdom Metazoa; phylum Chordata; class Actinopteri; order Tetraodontiformes; family Tetraodontidae; genus Arothron; species Arothron firmamentum. The sequence continues at coordinate 43,660 of BJFM01000374.1, forward strand.
AAGTAGAAAGCCGGATTTGTGACCTTGACTGACAGGATGAATGAGTGAGAGATGAATGAACACACATAGCAGCGCGATGTTGTGTGTTCTTTATAAACATTAAACAGCTGTACCCCAGTGGTTTGGTTCTTTCTGTAGTGTTTCTGTTTTGTCTGGATGGAGATGACGACGTGCAGGTCTATGTCGGTTTGGATTGACATTCAGGTCTTTCACATCATTTAGTGCCATAACTCTGCTTCTTTGTACATTACCAAGATACATTTTCATTAGCATAAAACTAAAGATGACAATGAATTATATCACTTTTGATCAGACTGTACATGCAACCTATATAAAAGTAATGTCACAGAAAGAAGCCAGTTCTAGATATGTCCAACGTTTTTCAAATAGATCCAACAAACAATCTGTCTTTGATGAGGAAAAGTGTGACTCGCCTTGTTTTGTGCGTTCTTCTGCGTTCCTCCTCTAATTAGGTTGTTGTTGTCCCCTCTCCCCACATCTGCATGTTCTCTCTGGGGACTCCAGAAACATGCACATTCATTAGCTGGAGACTGTTACCTGAAGTTCAAGTGTGTGTAATGCTGTGTGGCCTGGAATGGACTGACAACCCGTCCACACCGTGT
>BJFM01000374.1:68354-86794 GCA_016586285.1 Arothron firmamentum
GTGAGAGAGAGAGAGAGAGAGAGAGAGAGAGAGAGAGAGAGAGAGAGAGAGAGAGAGAGTGAGAGAGAGATACTGTTATGATTTGTGGTTGTTGAGGACCCAGACGCGGAACATGTTAAAGTTACTGTTTATTTTACAGCGCTCAGCGCAAACGAAATAGTTCAGAGTTCAACAGAAAGCGCTCCACTGGAGGAAAAGGTTGAAACTAAAAGGGAACCCGGCCACTCGCTAGGCTCGGGGCAGCAGGATCTCACTGCAGGCCAGGAGACAGCCCGATCTGACGCCGGTGTCCTCGTGGTTGCGCCTTAAGAAGCCCCGCTGATGAGGCCGAGGCACAGGTGTGCAACACCGGCTGGTGTCAGGATCGCCGCGCCCACTGCTGAAAAGGAACCAAAAAGAAAACAAAGCAAACAACCCGGCCCAGCCGGTTCCTAACAGATACTTTCTGAAACATTTTACTTGGTTTTTCATATGATCTCATTATTGTTTGAAGAGGATTGCCTTCTTTCTAGGAATTCCACAAAAGTAGAGTTCCTCAATGGCAGATGTTGTTTTGTAATACATACATAATACAGTTTAACTTGGTTATTAAGGTCTTGTGTCTGTATTTTACAGACACTGTAAAAGCTGTACTAGTGGTGATTATAAATTTTCAATTCGATGATTTGTTAATCCTTCATCAAGGTAAATTTACGGTTGATAACTAATGGTTTTTCTAAAGGGTTTCTTTTAAAAATCAAGTTCATTTGTAAAATGCTGCTCTGACTTCCGCAAAGATACGTGACCCAGAACACCAGTGAATTAGCTTTACATTTTTGGAATTGCATTGTGTCTGCTGGAGGTACTGTAGCCAGGGCCAGGGAGATGCTAACCCTGCTAGCTTTACACTCGGATACAATAAATTGCCTACAGCTGGCAAGTCTTGACCTCAATAAGAGCTCACAAAGGTGACCCCAGGGCAGATCATCCAGAGATGACAGAACATGATGGTCTCACCTCAGCCTTGAGTCTGACCATCTCACATGGGGGGAGGCCAACTGAAAGGGCAAAGTCCAAAACCTCTGACGCTGCCCTGGAGGAATGTACAACTGCTCTGGAATGAACAGAGAAGGTCAGGGTCCCTCGTACGGTGCCTGAATTATATTACTATCCACAGTTTAAACATTAACTTTTAACCCCTGAAGCCTCTTTTCTCCTCAAACTGCTTCCATTCAGAATGCATCCCAGATCATGCATGTTCCCCCAGTGCAAATTCATGCCTCTGTCCCAGGAACCTCTTTAAGGACTGTCTTAATACCTGTGGTAGCTAGTTTGCATGTTACCATCATACATCACACCATAGAGTCAATTTAACTATTTTCACTGAATTTAGGCATCTGCTTTAAGCAAAAACACAAATATTCCATTTTTTTATTACAACTGTATGTACATTCAGGCATCAGGGCATAACTCAGGCCGTGGTCACAGCACAGGCTGTGAAATCATAGCTACCATGGAAACGTGAATACTCGCTACTGTGAAGCAATCAAGTTGTCATGCAGGCCATGATATTCTGGCGTCAATGTCGTGGTCAGGTAACCATTTGCGCTGGCTGTAATTATAATAAACATTATCACCGCTGTCAAAACTAATCCATGACACCGCCTTTCTTTTTCAGGGACTCTTTACTTACTCATACACTCACATAGAGGGAGAGACAACAGAATTAAGACAATAATAAGATACATAAACTTATTTACAGAGGTGAAAGAGTTTGGATAGTGGTATGACAGTAGGGCACATTGTAGGAGTCATGCATCGATGCGGAGGTGGTTCTGTTGGCACCAGTCCACAAAGTCCTGGTTCTCCATCTTCTATGTTAGTGATGAGACCAAACATAGCAGAGTCAGCGGAGACCTTTTGATCCTCACAGTTCTTCCAGGCTTCTCCAGGTGAGACAGCTCTGTGGAGCAGGAATAAGGCAGCATGAGCCACCCGGCGCTAGGTTGGTAGGCAGGCTTGAAGTGGGTCCATCACTGGGCTCAGCAGGGGGGTGGGTGGGGGTGGATCAGGGTCCCATGTCAGTGCCGCTGCTCTGTAGCTGTTTAAGCCTGTGGGGTGCAGGGTCTTGGGGGACAGGGGAGTCCCACAACTATTCACAGCTGGTCCAAGATGTGCCCTGAGCTCTTGACTTTAAAAGCTTTTTGTTTCTGTCCGTCACATATTGGAACAGTCTCAAACATTTGAGCAGTTCATAATGTCGTAACCTCCACCACTTTGTTCTTTTAGGAGGAATATATGTGGGTTAGGGAGTTGTGAGAAGATTGACATTTCTTCTGCCGCTGACAGTGGTATTAAGAGCACCCAGTCCTGCACCATTCTGGCTGGGTCCCTTGGGATTCCGATCCAAACGCAGCCTTCTCACTGCTGATGATACTGAAAACTGCACTGATATGATAAAACTCTTGTCAGTCTTCTGCTCCCCACAAAGCTTTGGCATTCCACATGAAAGCCAATCATTGGTGGTTGAAGCGTCACCACTGCAGATGTACTTGTCAGTCCTGCCTCCTGGTGGTCTGACAGATGTCAAAGCTCCTGAACAAATTCTGAATCAGCCTCACCTAACTGACAAACAGAAGCTCACAGCCATTCTTTTGACATATTTATTCATCCCTGTTTAAATACTACACTCGAATTCTCAAACTTATGTGTGACTCATAAAAAGCTTATAAAATGTGAAATATATATTTTTTATTTTCCTTTATTTGTGCTGTCTCTAAACGCTGGAGCTGATAAACCTCTGAGGTGTTTTTTTTTTTCCTTGAAGGACTCATTCCAAATGACTAAATCAATCATACATATCAATCGGCACAATTTTCAAACTCTTTCATTCTTTTTTTCCAATGTGTAAAATTGAGGCTGTATGCTAAAATAAAGAAAAACATAATCAAATATTCTCAGATCACTCTACACTCAATACCTGGCTGGTTAATGTGGAAAAGCACAAATGTGACAATAGTTAGTTTTGGGGTATTTAAAGGTAATGCTAGTGTAATTCTACCCTAGAAGCTCGAAAGGAGGCATCTATCACGCTCCTCAATCAAGTCCTCTGCACATTTGATTGTTTCAAAATTCAATACCACTGGAGGATCCTGCGTCCTGGTGCTGGTGCTGATGCTTGTTTGGGCAAAATGGTCACGTGCTGGTGAAAGAGAGATAAACTTTCTTTTCAACGTTTTCGCCATGTTTGGGTCTGTGTAGCTCTGTTATTTTAATTATTGTGCATGGCAACTCGTATCTGTGACACTAAAATCTAGAGCTAAATAACTACAGACACGGTCTGGAACAAAATACATGAGCACTAACTGAAATGTGGTCTGCAAGACCACAACGTATGTTGTTTTTTTTTTTTAAATCATGTCTTGTTCTCTTTTTTTTCTACATGTTATGTATTTTTTCCACTATGTGCAGATGTCCGGAGGCACTGATGAATCAAAGAAATAATATTAATGGAGTTGCTGCTAAAGGTCAACACAGAACAAATGCAAACAAATCAATCAATCAGTAAAGAGCATATGAATGAAATAAACTGAACAGTAGCTTATTCGTCAGTCCCACATCATCTCTTTTAATGACTTGCTTCCATGATTTCTTTTCCTCTCGATCTCAGAAGTATTTAATCCTTTCCTTTGGGCCTGGTGCTCTTTCATATAATCCCACTGTTTTACTCATCTCCTTATCCTCCGTGGATATTCTTTATTTTCCTTCTCAGCCCCATAATTAAACAAACATATTTCCAAAGGGCTTGGCTGTGTTTTATTGAATCCCACCAAAACACAGTCCTAACAAATCTATTACTATAAATGTAAAGAATTTCACATAAAGAGGATTTATGTCATCTCGGTAGCATGACTAAATCCTATTCAGAAAATTAAAAAGTAGCTTCACTGATTCAAAGCTTCACTCTTCACTGCATCTCTTAGTTATTAATCCTCATCATCACTGTCCTGTTCAGAATCCCCCCTTTTTTGTGCTTCATCCATACCGTTCTAATGTGATATGAAAGCTTTTCTCACTCTCGGCTCACTCTCACTCAGGCTCATGAACACACTCTGAACAGCTGTTGGGTCCAATCAGCTGGATTACAGGCTTTAGTATCACTATCAATTCCCTCTCAACAAACAGACGGTGCCAATTTTTTTCCCCCAGACTTGCTAGAATCTGTGAGGGGTCACAATAAAAGCAGCTTTAGCTGTAGATTATTATAGTGCATTTTTGTGTCTGTGCCATGGAAGATGTTTTTGTGTGTATATAGGAGTTGGGGCTCAGTGCTGAATAGAAAAAGAACAATGTTTCCCTATCTAGTAGAGACTTCTCTGCACACCGCGGACACCTTGGTTTGGAAAGTTTGGAAAGTTCAAGGATGTAGAATGAAGACAAACCATTTAAAAGGTGAAAAGTTAACACTGGCATTTTAAAAATAATTCTAAATGAAACTCAGAGCCTGAATATTGATGCCAGTATGGGCATCGTGTGCTCTCATGTATGTTAGCAGCCATCCTGCAAGATTCTGGGCAAATGGTACAAAAGACAGAAGCCTGGTAAAGGTCAAAGGGCATTAGAATAGTCCAGTCTGGTTGAAATCAAAGCATGCATGAGCCTCTCCAAATCATTACAAGATTAGAAAGGCATGACCTTATATAACATATTCAAACCACACTGGATTTTATAAACGGTCTTGGTCACAACAGATTTGTGATCAGGATTCACCAGTGGGGCAGTTACAGACAACAGCACAAGGCATTTCAGCCAGAAGAGAATCCTGCCAACCAAAGAGATTACCTTCATGTCCTCTCACAGATCTTCGCTTGCCTGATAAGGGAGGAGCTTTGCTGAGCTAGCGCCACAATGTCAGAATTTGGTACCATGTTTTACTCCATCTGCCAATCACAGAGAATCCATGACATCCTTCAGGAGCATCCACCCTCAGAACTAAAGACCTAACCGGAAGGCTGCTTTGCGTTGGTGTTTTGCAGAGTGACAAAGTGCAGAGATGTAGTTTCACTGCCCACTTTACTCCCTTGGGCTGCGTCTTTACACCCAGTCTCTAAACAAATCTGGAATTAATGTTCTTAGGTGAACTTTAAAAACTATTTCATAAACCTTCAGCAAGTTAAACTTCTGATATATTGAACTGTACAAATGCTATAAAGCAGCATAATAATAAAAAAAAAAAACATTTACTGTTGTATTGATGACTGGAAAACATGGAGCTTTAAATTGTGGCACCACCACAGTCGTGGTTGAATTTCTTTCCCCTTGTTTCATTGTCAGAGTGAAAAAGCCATTGAGACTTTTATGTTATCCATTCAACATGACTGTCTCAACTCCCTGAAGCAGACTAATGAAAATCTTTTCAACGTCCCGACTGCCTGTTAAATCGAGATGTAGAGAAATAAGCCACTAAGTATAACCCTGAATTAACAACTAAATGAATACATTTGCATACAAATAACATTTCATGGCTTCAGCACTGACAGTTGTATATAGTTGTGCTCAGGGATATTGCTGAGGTCAGGGAGCTCCTTCCATCATGTCAGGCTGTGCTCTAAATGGACTCCCTAGTCTGAGTGTGGTTTAGATGAGTTTTACTATCTCCAAAGAGCAACAGCACACCTACAGAAAGCACAAAACCTCCACCATGTGGGGACTGCTTGCACTCGCTTTTAAATTATCTAATCATAAATACGTATATGGACTTGTCAAACATGCTCAATATCACCCTTAAAAATAAATGGAAGGAGGGATAAAGGGAGACTCATATTGGAGATGTACGAACACACAGTATTTTCTTTCATGCTATACTAAATCTAATAATGCAGCTAAATAAATAACAACGGAAGCTGCTGTCTAAGTGGAGAAACTAAACTGCAACCTACCACCTTATTCTGCCTTCATTACGATATCCACTCAATATATCTCCCAAAATAAATCAAACTTTGGCTAAAACATTGAAAATGCTCAGTTGGGAGGTTGTTTGTTGTGAATCAGAAATTCAGTAAGAGACCATTGCACCACAAAGAGTAGAGTGAAATATATCCCATAATAAAGCCATTATCCGCTTTCCTTAATGGCTCAGCACCGCAGAAATTCAGGTTATGATGTCATTTATGTGGTGAGAGTGAAGTTAATGTGTGAATCATAACAAGGCTGAGCAGGACCACATATTGTAGATCTGAGCAGGCTAAGATTCACCACTTCAGCTAGATCTGCAATGAGGGGCTTGGAGGTGTGTGCTTCAGCTTAATTAACACACATACAGCATGCTCTTCTGTTTCCACAAAGCATCATTGTGTTTTGCTTCTGTCTGTGTGTTCTGTGGTTGTGTTGTTTATTTATGCTTGGTTCAGGAACAGCTTTTCATCAGCTGTCCTTCAGTTGATCTGCGTTCCACCCTCACAGCAACCACAATGAGTGTAATAGGATCAAACATGAGGGGATGCATGCAAAACTCCCAGCGCCTCTGCTGTCCGTGCATGCTGTGTGTCTGTGCCGCCCTAACAAAGAGTGACAGGCCAACATGCATCTAATTTGGCCCAGTGAAAGATGTTCCCAAGGCTGGGAACTGACTTAAAGGGAATGTGCAATGACACATACATGCAAAGGCAGTGCACAATATGCATTTCTAGGGCACTGGTGAACAAACATGAGTCAATCCTTACTCAACTCACTGGATCAGAACCAGCGTCACAGTCAGGGCTCAGATGTATTATTCAGTTGTTTTCATAGAATTTCTATCTGTTGCTCTATGGCCTCTGACCTTTCGGGTTTATATTTTTAGGTGCAGCTGTGTTTTAATCTCTTTCACTGACTAATATAATGTAGCATAACAGAGCAGAAGAATTGAATGTGCACATCTGTGTCTTCGGGTAATAAACAGAAAATTTGGACCAAAAAAAATTAAACCATTTATATTTTTTCTGCCTTTTTGACAATTGGATTGGAAGTGAACTCTTGAATTTTTGGAGGGCTGTAGTCAGAGCACGGTTACCCCAGACGAAAAGCCGCTTCCTGTGGCTCTGACAGTGTTCACCAACACTGAGGATTAGTTTTCATGGTTTGATGATCACAACAACATTGCCAAGCTGCTTGAATTTTGTCACCCGGAGTGTCAAAAAAGTTACCGAGCAGCAGAGTGACGGACAACGTGCACAACAATCTCTCACCAAAAAAGTCAGGGCTGCATTCTGAACCAAGTTAAAACATTTGTACACGCTTGTATAAAGATAAACATGGACTATTTTTCTTTCTGTTATTACTTGTTTGTTACAGACCATTCATTAATTTGTGAGTTGTCCTTGTTGTCATATTTGAACTGTCCAGCAGCTCCAGGACCACGCTGATGGTCAAAGAGGCTCCACCAATGTATGTTGTAGGTGATTCTGCAGAATCCATTTGCAGTCGAATGCAGCTCTTCAGCTTTTCCTAATAAAAAGCTGAGTACTGCAGAGGCTAGTTTTCCTAACAACTTGGCCCTAAACCTGCAGTTCCTGTGGTTAACGAGCTAATCAGCGGTCCTCCTGGGTACATCACCAGAATGCTCACACTCTCATCTCACCTTTAAATTTCTGTCTAACACTGAATCACATTGTTTTTTATGTCTCCAGATTGGTGCACTTACAAGCGTAGGTGGATTGTGAACATTGACGGGTCTGACAGGCAGGTTTGCTCAAACACTATCTGGGTATGTGTGTTTGTACAGCAATAACACTGCTACTGTGGTTCTGTATGTGTTTAGGGTCATTGATGGTTGTGGGAAGTACTTTGTTCTGCTGGTTTTCAGGATTATTTATTGATTTAATTTTGTGTAGTACGCAAAGGTTTCCGGTTGTGGATGTCTGGTTACCACTGCTCCTCAACAACATCAATTTTGACGTTAACTTTAAGGGTTTTGTTGCATGTGACCAGGCTCGTATTAATACGTGGGCTCCTTGGGGCTCAAGCCCTGGGACTTGAAGACGTAGAGGCCCCACCAGCTTGAGACAGACAGAAAAAATACAAGAAAAGCCACCAAAAGGTCATGCCCATTTTGCTCTGACCGGAAAGCAAAGCTTAAAATTGGAAAAGCATGAACACTCCTACACTGTAGTTTTGTTCCGCAGGTGAACAGGACAGGGAGCCACCAGGGTGAATCTCATTGTCCATATTCCACTCCAGTGTTTGAGTCATCCACCTCCGTGATGAGGTGGGCCTCAAGGTTCAATTGCTGCAAGATTGGGGCTGTTAGTCAGTCTGCAACCACTTGAACCTTCGCCGGGTCCCTCTGTAACAGTCGTGCAGCTATAATACAACCGAGGAACAGTTGTTTGGTTTGGTTTTAGGTTATCTCTAAGAATGCCATTTACAGAAGCCTGGAAGACAGTAGGGTCAGATGGTTCCCAAATTCCATAATTCCTTGGGCACCATTCTAAGGTCAGGAGCCTTGGAAAGTTCTTTCTCCTTACTGCCCCTTCTCGGCCTTCTTTACCCATCTGTGCATCATCAGGAGGCTCCGCCATATGAACCTGGTCCTTAATGGGACCCCACCACTGTTGCTTGTTGGGGGGTCAGGCCTTGGTTTCTGGAAAGGAGCAAAAGACAATTTTGATTGTAGCAAACGCTGTATAAATAAAGCTGAGGTGAACTGAATTGAAATTGAAAAATGTGTGTGTGTGTGTGTGTGTGTGTGTGTGTGTGTGTGTGTGTGTGTGTGTGTGTGTGTGTGTGTGTGTGTGTGTGTGTGTGTGTGTTTTATAAAATAACACACTGTAACTTGTTACCTAAATATTGTCTCTGGAAAGCTAAAGGTGTAACCTTCTTAATGAACTTACAATGGAAATTACAAAACATTATTTGTGATCTGAGGCAACAAAACATGATAAAAGCATTATTTAAAATATCCCTTAAGGAATGTTCCTTTATATAATACTGAAGGAAAGTTATTAGAGTAGCATGATGTAAATGTTCTTAAATGTTCCTGCTGACTCCTGGATGTTTACTGTGAAATGTGTTTCGCTATCTGCTCAGCTAAAGGTCACTTCTTCATCTTGCAAAGGCAGAATATTCAGCATGATGTAAACCTCGACTTTTGAATTCTTGATAGATAAGGTTTATAGATTATCCTATTTCATCTTCGGGGTTACTTTCATCTTCGGGTTACATCTTCGGTGATAATCTCTATTGAAAAGCACATCTGGATCTGCATCTTTCTGCAGAAAATGAGTAGGTGCTGACTGCTTAATCACCGTCATGACGCTAACATGGATTAGTCAAGAGTACCACATAGGAGTAGGGTCAGGTTGATTTCCAACTCGAAGGTCTGATTGGTGGACGAGGATGCAGCTTTCTTTTTCCTCCGTTGGTGATGTTGTTTGACTCTCAGGGTTTGTCAGATACAAATGAGAAGAGCGTGTTTTGTGCTTTCTTTTGGAACCCCAGCAGAGTCTAAAGCATCTCGATGCCTTATTGATCCACTCCATGTCAGCTCTTATTCTATCACCTTCCACTCTCTCTCTCCATCTTGTTCCATGGCTGCCAAATTCAGTCCACCTTCATAGCCTCCCTCAACTTGCTGAGATTGTCTCCAGCTCCTGTGGTGCCCGAGGGTGTAATCAAATAACTGCCACAGAGATGGAGTGGACCACAAACTACCCAGCTGTGTAGGTGTGCTCTTTTTGGGCTAATGTCCTCACAAAAATACAAAGACCCCAGGGGGGTTAGTTACTGTAGCAGCCTGGGTTTTGACTTTGAGAACAGGATTTATTGAACCTCACACAAAATAGTCTATTCATCAAAAACCTTCACCAACCTTTGCCAGATTTGCAAGGTTGGAGAAAATGAATGGACAGGACAGTTGTGTAGGGCAGATGTTGATTAGGAAGACCCCTTTTTTGTTACGGGTGTGAGGAATACATTTTATCCCTTTTATTTTCCTTTTCTCTTAGTTTGATTACCAGTCTGCTTTTGTTATTTTTCAACACACATTAATGAAGGATAAATTATTCCTAACCTGACACGTTCAATGGTTTAAAGATGGCGAAACAAAGAAATCTTTAAGAAAAATTGGTAATTGTTTTAAAGTTATTATACTATACTTTTAAATGCACTATACCATATATATATTATATACACTTACGTTTATATATACTTTTAAATATTCTAAGTTATATACCATTATACAATCTTTAAAGAAGAGAAAATTGAGAAAGCAAACTTTAATAACTTTTTCACAAGAAATGCTTTTTTTTCTTTCTGGAAAAACTGCAAAATCCCTAGAGTACTTCCATAGCACAACAGAAACATCCTTTAAGTAGAACATAAATTATATATAAATGCATTAGAAAAGAAAAATAAAATACCTTTTAAAAAGAACTAAATCAAGAGAAATAGAGCTGTTTTATATTTTGTATTTTTCATACAGATTATGATGTTCCTTTGTTTCCATTGAGCATAAATTTACTGGTTGGAATATTGGCCTCCTTGTTAAAGAAAAGCTTTCCTCTGAGAAATAAATCACCGTGATTTGAGAAAAAAAGAGTCTTTTTTTTGGTCTATTTGTTCGTGAGATGCGGGTTCTTTTGCTGCCTTGTCACAGCCTAAATGTGAGACGCAGAGCTGAACAGCTGGAAGACACTGTGTGTGTGTGTGTGTGTGTGTGTGTGTGTGTGTGTGTGTGTGTGTGTGTGCGTGTGTGCGTGCGTGCGTGCGTGCGTGCGTGCGTGTGTGTGTGCGTGCGCCCTCTTGCACTCTCTAACATCTCCATCTTCAACACCAAGAGCAGGCTGGTCAATAAGTTGCGTGTGAGGCAATGCTCGTGCGTGTTCTTTGACATCATCTTTATATCTAGGATCCAGTGAGGTTGAAATGGAGGAAAATCGAGTGGAACTCTGTTTGGATGACTTCAGATTTTTCTATTTTCCATGTTTCAAACATTTTCTCAAAGGCCTCAAAGATAGCAGGGAGACCGGGAACTCCTGGGGGTGCAGAACCTCTTTTATCAGTTTGAAGTCTTTGCCAACCCACTGTGCTATGAGGCTTAGCATGCTCACCGGGCTAGCATCTGTCGCAAGAAGTTCATGAATGTGTGAGGCCACAGTGAGCTTAATTTCACCGAGACAGACGGCGGCTGGGCACCATCTGACTTTGAAATCCGGTGTCCTCCACTACTGAAAAAGGCTGTCATAATGTGATAAAATCCGTAACTTTTTAGAGTAATCCCTTTGGCTTTGGCACTGTCCGAAGGTACTTTTTTTCCTTTCTAAAATGCTGTGCTAGTTAAGCACCGAGTCTTGCTGGTGGCGGTTTGTTACCGCTTCCTGTTAAGTTCACCTCTCCATTTCTTTAACTCTCTTTTAAGTAGATATTACATTCTACCTCAAGTCCGTTTTCAGGTGGTTGATGAGATTTGATGTGTGAAACTTCTTAGATGTAGCACCTCTCCTTGAAATGTCACACCAACACGTCTTACACAGAGATTTTTCTCAGATGCGGTATAAAACTCCCACACGGTCAACATTTCAAAAAATAAACATGTTTTGTCCCATCTTTTGCCCCCAAAGGGTACACTAGAGCCATGTACAACATTTGTGTGTTACAAACAATCAGAATACAATAGGAATTTTTGCCTCTGATCAAATTGGGTGGTTTATACTGGTGAGTCTCAGATCAAGATCCATGTAAATGTTTCATCTTAATTTGATCAAAGCTGTCCAGCAATGCATGTGTGTCCCATGTGAGCTAATAGCTTTCTGCTTGTTTTTCTTTCTCATCAAAGTTCAGAACTTCATGGATGACCGCTGTGTCTTTCATGAACTTTTGTTGCCAGTCTCTGGTTGTGACCTTCATCCATTAGTTCCTGGTTTTTGGTGGCGGGGCAATTCAGCTGCCTGTTATGCGAAGGTCCTGCTGCAGCCCACCCCCTCACAGAGATGGCAGGAGAAGTGTAAACTGCTGAGCCTGCAGCTTAATTAATGAGAAAACCAGAAACAAATGCAGCGTTTGCAGGACATGACGTAGGTGCATTTAGACCAGAGGGAAGGTCAACATGGGGAGGAAAAGGAGCCATCTGACCAAGGAAACACTGTGTATTCTGGTTTTCTACAAATCTGACTTGAAAAACCTCACTGTACAAGTCAATGAATTTATGATGCACAATTTAATCAGATCTTTGTTTTGTGTCCACGTAAGCAATGAAGTTGGAATTTTCAGTCAGAATGATTTTGATTGATTGTAGTGAAAATGCACGTGTAAAGATAGCTGCTGCTCAAAAAAGTTAGAACAAAGTAAAAATGTAGAGAGAGAACAAATTGGGTTGTAAAAATCTTTTAGAGGCTCGTATATTATTTAAAACAGGATATTTTTTAATCTGTAATTCATGTTGTGATATTAATGATAAATGAACAGAAAGAAAGTTTTTCATTCAATAAGTTTGATTTTTCTTGACCCTGTAGTATGTACTTCCATTGTGTTCATGTGCACAGCATCAAAGGGAACCTTTATTGAGAAAATGGAGACCATTAACTGGGATTTACTTGTTTCTGCTACCTAATAAGCCACTAACTCCTCTAGATCTCGCAGTTAATACCAGCTCCACAGCAGATGAGCCTTCAAGAAAGGAGTCAAATGAGGGAGGACAAGTGAAGAAAAACCTCATATGAAGTAACTTATATGGAGGAAATAGAGATGATTTTTAAAAAAGCTGCCACAAGAGGATGAGAAGGACCCCTGTGCTTTCACCGAAGCCGCAGGTTCAGTGATAATGCCTTTAAAACAAAACCACGAAAACCTTGAAAAAGTGTGTGTGTGTGTGTCGGGGGGGAATACAAACAAACAAATAATGCAATAGAAATATTTACGGGTGTCAATTAATTTCCACAAGCGATAATGATGTTGGTGTGAAGTGATAAAATCTTGCAGCCACAGAAATCAAATTAGCTAAGCAAGCACCAGTAGCTAACTGCTTCCTGGTGACAAATATGAACATTAACATGCAGCTTTCTCCTTTTCTTTTTCGTTTCTGCTGCATCATTGCTGCGAGTGCAGTATCCAGCATCTATTTGATTGACTTTAGTTGCAAATTAAATCTTATCCAGTTTTTTCAAATGATATAACAATCATATATTCTGACAAACCCTAAGGATCAGTTATGCAGTACTGGAAAGATGCACACAGAAAGATGTAGCGAACAGGAAAAGGTAGATCAAAGAAAAGAGGGGGGAAATCAATGACTGTGCCACTGAGGTGGAACTAAGCTTGACAGTTCAGGCTTTTTCTCAGCACATTTACCCTGAAGCAATGTAAGTATAGAGATGATGGCGTGTTTGTTTCACATGTTCAAACACACCTTCACCTCGAAATATTTAAGGAGTTTCACTTTCTTATTTCGGTTCACACTTCCTTTGCTTCAATTTTCCAAATCCGTGCATGTCTGGTGGGGGTGGGTGGGGGGTGTTAAATCAACTACGCCACCTGGGGGACTTTCACCCCCAGGAAATTAATACAATATGCTCAGACCACAGACATGGGCCAGATATTTAAAAAAAAAATATTGTAATGTAATAACACAATTCCAAACACTGGCTAGGTCTGAAGTCTTATATGACTAAAGAAGAAGAAGAAAAAGATTTACTAGAGATATACACAAGGTGAAAGCCACACCCAAGTAACAACAAACAAAAGCATTAATTGACAACTTCAGAGACTGTAGAGTTTAGCGCAGAGGTCAGCCAGTGGTGATTTGTGTGTTAGACAGAAGAACATAGCTTAATGGCTGAGAGAGCATTTACTGTTCTCTCTACTCAGAAGCTTGATGAATCATGTAGCTATTTCCTACTGTCAAAAATAACTGAACAATCTATAAAAGTAGAATAAACAGGTATACTGTGTGCACAGTTAGACACTTCAGTATCTGGACCTTATAATCATTTTCATCCATGTTTTCCATCTCTAAACTGTATGACCCTGAATGCTAATGGATTTGAGCATTATCACATGGTGTGTACTTGTGTGATGAAAGGGTGTGTGTCATACAATGATCAATACCCAGATCAAAGTGTGCATGTAGAGAAAAAGGCACAAATTGTTAAAAACTTTGCAAGAAAAAGTGAGTGTGAAACTACCAGGAACCAAAGAACCTCCAGTGCTGCCATATTCCAGGAATGCAACCTTGCTGGCATGTCCAGGAGAACAAGGTGTTCACTGCTCAGACATGACCCAGGCAAGGAGGGCTGGAACACCACCTCTGCTGAACAAGGGTCCTAGGTAGAAAGGTCAAGACTGGGCCAAAAGACTTCTAAAATGTTTACTGATGGATGGAATGGGAGAGACTCTCGATGGACCAAGCGGATGGGCCTGTGACTGAATCACTAATGGTTGAGAGTTGTAACACTTTGTACTTTTCCTCTAATAAATAATCAGTTTTTTATGGTCAATGAATATTTTGGATTGAATCACTGGATTTGTTCTCAAAATAAAATAATGAAGCATACATACAAGCATACAAATAATCGTACACACAATGTAAAGTCAGAAAAAAGTGGTTTGTGTCATTTTTGTTTTGTCGAGTCAGAGCTTAATCAGTTTCCCATCCTTTTCTCTTATTGCTCAGGCCATCAGTCTTTTGTCAGAGGCCCAGTTTTCTGCTGAACTACCGGAGACTCTGGACCCACTCTTCAAGTTCCATGAGACCATTGCTAAAGTAAGTCAAACTACATGCACCGATCGGGCCTGACATCCTGAACACTGACGCTAATTAGCTCATTTGTGGCACCTGAGATATATCAGACAACATGCACTATTTATGTTTAACATTGATGTGTAAAAAGCAGGAAAAATGGGCTGATGCATTTCCAGTGCCAAAAGCACCAAAAAAAGGCACTTAAGCATCGGACCGTGGAGTTGGAGATACAAACCATGGCGATACGAACAGACAATTGATCAGCAAGGCCAATGATGTTGTGGGGTTGGAGTTAGACTCTCTGACAATGGCATCAAACACAAGGAAATATTCCTGCCTGTGGCAATCAGATTTTACGACTTGACTTCCACAAAGTCATTATCATACTTTCTGATTCCTTGATACATCTGTGCAATATTCTGATCCATTATCAGATTGTTGTTATTATTGACTTAAGACTCATATTACACTGGTAATAGGTTGTAATTTTCTTATTTTTTATATATACTGTACATGGTTTTATTTGTTGCTACTGACTGTCATTCGATATACATTCTGTTGATTTTCTTAATACACACAGAGGTGCTTAATTATGGCAATTAGGATTTTTAGATTTAAATTTACATTTATTCATGTTCCATTTTTTTCTTATTATTTTTTCAGATGTTGCAAAGTACTTCTTTTTCTAATTTCTGCATTAATAAAGTATTCTGATTCTGATTAAGGATTACCATCCTTTCGTGGAGTTTCCTCCAGAGACACTCCTAGACTCAACAATTCATAAGGGTCCCATCAGAAGGATTTATGACATGTTAACCAGCATAAATCCCTACTTCCAATATTAGGGCTCATTGGGAGGAAGACCCAGGCACACCTCTCTCTAATGACCTGTGGAAGTCAGTTTTAGAGCAAGTACTTTCATTTTCCTCATGTAGTCGATATGGTACTATATTGCACTGGTGACCCCAGTGAATATGTCTAGGCCATTTTCCAATCTCCGCACATTCTGGCTTGCAATTTTTAACTCCTTGAAGTGAGGTTTTTAGTCTGGTTATTGATCCACATCCCTTGGTGGCCTTGTTTGGTGAAAGATCTCGGAACTGTGAATGACCGTTAAAGATGCGCACTGCTGTTGCCTTTTACTTGCCCATTGCAAAATAGTACTGAATTAGAAGGGCTCAAAGCCTATTGGTCTACTAAACAGAGATGGCCAGTTCAAATCCCAGGATGGCTCATGGGCTGTGGTAGCCCTTAAGCAAGGTACCCAACTGCCATTGTTCCCCGAGGCCAGGATAAAGTGCTGTCCACGGTGGGTGTGTGTGTGTGTGTGTGTGTGTGTTTGTGTGTGTGTGTGTGTGTGTGTGTGTGTAAGCTGGGGAGGGTAATTTGTGAGATTGTTCCTCCGGCCATCTGCATATCTCTGTTCATCTTTCTCTCTGCCCATCTCCCACCGTCACTTATCCTGTAAATCTCTCTCTGTCACCCCCTACTTTCTCTACTTACTCTATCTTGTCCTGTGCACCTCCTTTATTCTTCTTCTCCTCCACCTTCTATGAAAGCTGATGATGAGGCCGTTTATCGAATTTCTCATATCAAAACCTGCTTACGGTTCTTCTAATTTTTGATTTTGTTTTTTTTTTTTATGCAAGGTATATTTAAGTGTTAAGTTTTTAG
Source organism: Arothron firmamentum (assembly GCA_016586285.1). Classification (NCBI taxonomy): domain Eukaryota; kingdom Metazoa; phylum Chordata; class Actinopteri; order Tetraodontiformes; family Tetraodontidae; genus Arothron; species Arothron firmamentum. The sequence goes on from BJFM01000374.1 coordinate 84,721, forward strand.
GTTACTTCAATTTTGATGAATCATTTCCTTCAGGGGGAAGATTTAAATATGGCATTATGACAGCATCATTTATGTTTCAGTTTTCTTAATTCGTTCAGAGTTTTTGTTCGCCAAATCCTACTCACCTAATCAGTTAAGGCATCCTCTAATTAGATGGAAAACTGATCATGTAGGCATATCAAAACGGTCCAAGCAAAGGGAGCAGACAATCCTATAGCAATGAAATGGAAAATAAGACTTTTTCTTCCAAACGAAAAGGAACCTTATAGATGCCCTTTCACGTGGTGCCAGCAGAGCTGGCAGCAATGATTCAGGTTTTTCTGGCTGCTGACTGATGAATTATTGAAATAAAACATAATGCAGGTCTACTCTAAGGGTGCCGCGAAACACTCGTGGATGAACACATAGCAAAACAGCCCAAGGCCTCTTTACTAGCACAGCGCTGAAGTGCTTCTGCTCAGATTTGTTTACTGCTTGTGCTTTTATTCACCTTGTGTGTCGAGTTACTGAGGAAACACAGGAAAGATAAATTAAGATTCACAGTGACTGAATGCTGACTGACTAGTTGACAGTACAATTATTTTACCCTAGTGTGCCGGTTGATGGTCCCACTCTGTAAATGTATTCCTTAGTACTTCTTAGTAATTGTAACAGCTTTTAGAAAATTCGAAATCATCATATTTCCATTGTTATTATAATTATTACTATTATTTGGATTTTCACCAAACCACATGCTCACAAGATACATATACTGGGTCTGAGGGGTTGTTTTTCCTTCTATGTAGGATATTTTCTAGAAAATATTTTAAATTGTGTCTTCAGCATGACCTGGGAGAGGACAGACAGATCAGAGCTTCTATACGTGCATGTAGGGTCAGATACCTTGTGCACATTCTGAGCTCTAAATTGAGCCATCAGCACCAATTTCTGTGATTATTTGTCTGGAATTGTGCACAGCTACCAGCAGAAACCTGCTCTGAGGAACAGGCATTACCGTCACTGTCACAGCACTCGTGACAATGCAAACAATTTGTTTGCGCAAAGAGGAGTGCTGTAAAAGGAATGAAAATAAAACCCGATAGGTCAGTGAATGAAGTACAAACACAAATCAATGCTAAAAATCAATGAATGCATACTTCACAGGCAACTCATACTCGAGCAACGCTAATCGTTTTTTCAATGTCTTTAAAAATGCCACGATCCTTGGACAAGAAGATGAAGCAGTTTAAAAAAAAAAATAAGAAGAGACTTTTAGAGATAGAATAAATAGCTTCACAGAAAAATATGCCAACCCAAAGGGTAGAAAGTGGGCTTCCTTATCTGGCTAAACTTTGTGAGGACACTGAGATAGTTTTGGATGAATCCAGGCCAGTATCGCTGCACTGCAGTATTGAAATGTCCTTGATGAGAGGATGGGCCTTCTCTAGTATTCTGTAGACTTTTCTGGCGAGGTTGCTGCTTTAGTAGAGGATGAAGCCAAGCTAAAGCAGATAATGAGTCTGTTTCAATAACCTGAGCAAAAACAAATGTTCCAACAATGTGAAGATTCATTTGGAACAGTTTGTTTTATATTTATGGATGCTGTGAGATGACCACGGCAGGAATTTTTTTGTAATGCGTTTGGGTCTGGACCAATGGCGCTGCATGTGATGGGAGTCACGACAGGACTTGAGTTAATGTTGGTTGAGACGGATCAGAAAACATCTGAGAATTAGAAGAACCAGCATGTGGATTTGTTGTGGCCTTTGATTCTAAAACAGAGATTTAAAGAGTGTGTCAGAACAGTAAAGGCGCTGATGCTACTGTCACAGTCATTATTGTAGAGATATGCTCAGGAAAATCCATAGCAGATTCTGCACAAAAGGAAGGTCTTTTCCAGCCCAGAGCCACGGTACACACACATCGCCTTGACCAAAGTTTTTGTTACCTCATTCATCCAAAAGTTGGGTTCAGGCATCCAACAATAAGTTGCCTATAAAGGTGGACGGATTCTTTTGAAGCAACAGAGTGAGCGAGGACATTTGCAGCGACTAATGGCGGGAGCACACACACACACACACACACACACACACAC
>BJFM01000374.1:86864-112913 GCA_016586285.1 Arothron firmamentum
CACACACACACACACACACACACACACACACTCACACTGTCTGCAGGAACAGGCAAACCTGTGCTTGTATGCAAACACCAGTGACACTTCTGTTTTTGTTTGACTCATTAAAAAGGACAAATCAGGCTTTTATTTATTATTTCATGATATTTGTAATTGCATACAGTGCATTTTCTATATGCATTCAGGTCTTCTTATAGTTCTAGAGCTGAATGGAGCTCAGACGAAAACATGGCAGCACTGTAGAGGATAAAAATCAACTGCTACTAAAATTTAAACAATGGACATGGGCAAAAATATGATAGGCTGTTCAGAGAGCTGAGGGAAGAAAGGGTGAAAACTGGAAGAAAGAGGAGAGGCGAGGCTGTGAGGCTACAGTCAACACGTACGCTGCTGTTCAAAACCAGGAGTCTCCACTGGGAGTAGAAAAGAGCCCGGCTGACTGACAGGCAGGGGATAGGTGAGCTTTCATTGTGTTTGCTGAGGATTCTTGCTGAATATGAGAAGTGTGTGTGTGTGTGTGTGTGTGTGTGTGTGTGTGTGTGTGTGTGTGTGTGTGTGTGTGTGTTCTCATTCTCTCATTCTGCATCCACAGCTGTCAGGTGAGATTGCAAGCCATCAAACTGGTCAAAAGTTCACCCGACGGAACTTTTCACTAAAGTGCAGCATCAGATGTAAAGATAGAAAAGGGTGACAATCTTTCTGGGGCGGCAGCAGCTCAGAGGCTGCACGTGTCCATTGCAGGTCCTGTATGGCGATAAAGTGACCTGTTCATTATTTGGATGCGTTTGTAGTAAAAATATAACAAGAATTATTCAAGTGCTTAAATTTCATTTAAGCTTCCCAGCTATGATTCAGACATCTTAACAAAGACACAGTTTTATTTAAAATGAAAAAAAAAAACAAAAAAGGACGCAGTAAAGCTTCAAAGATGTTGCTGACATCAAAAACAAACAGATATTTACGTCTCAGACAGAACACTTGAGTTATTGTGCCATATTATTGATTATTAAGTCTTATTTTGAAGAATAAAGATGTTTTTAGTGTGGTTTGCAACCTTAATTTTGATTTAATAGGTCCGCGTTATTGGGAGGACTCAGGGTTTTTGCAGTGCTTTGTAACATTGCTTTAGTGAAGTGAGCTGATAGTGATATAATAAGCTGGGAGTGTAGACGTGAAACGCTGTGTAGACGTGATCCACAAGGGACACAGAGTACAAGTATTTTGTTTTCTGTGTTCTCTCACTTCAAATCTGGGACAGTTTCCCCAAAACCTGCTGTATTCTTCACTTCCTCTAAGCACTTCAGTCGATTCAGTGTCACTCTTTGAGTTAGCAGGAGCACCATATGGTTCCTGGGAGCACAAAGAGCGTGGGTTTCTTTTATTGGGATTCATTTCTGCCTCTGATGGATCTCTCCTTTTCTTCTCTCTTTCCTGCCACCTTTCCTTCTGATGCCTCTGTCCTCATTCCTCTGCTTTGTTTAGACTTTTACCGCTTCCTGTCCTAGTTGTCTCCTTTTACATCATCTCCTTCCTTCGCTTGCCCTCCATCTCCATCTCTGTTCAGGTCAGGTGATCCCTGACCTTCGCCTCCCAACTGCAGCGGCAGATGTGTGGACCACGGCTCTGCGGCTCCATCTCTGCAGAACAGCAGCCAGTTGTTGGAATCTCCCAGCTTGTTGTCTTCTGCATTGTTGAATTTCTTCATAAAGGTCCTGCTATTGTGCTGCTGACACATCTCTCTGTTCCCCAGCGAGAAAATAGCGTTTATACAAACACAGCCATATGGAAGCAGTTGGCCTGGAAGCAGTGAGAATCAAGCCTGACTGACTTACTGAAGGGCACAGCAGCAATTTCCTGCAGTGAGATGAAAACTCCCAACAACCCATTTCCCAAAACCAGACAGGAAAACACGAGAGAAATGTAATCTACACTCTGCAAATGTCAGCCTGCCTGTGTTTTCTGGCAACCTTAAGGTCAATAAAAAGTCAAATTTAAATTTTACAAGAGAAAACAAACCCATCAGAACATCTCATCGTTGTTGACATTCAAATATACAGAGACCACAAACATATGTGGTATGTAGAGGCCCTTAAACGTGGAGCGTTTCCACAGCGCAACCCTGGGGGAAGAAATCACCTATTCAGCATACATCAAGTGAGAAAGTTTACTAGCACCCAACCACACTATACTGTGCTGTGTGTGGGACTAAAATGTTCTTTTGATCGGTTTATTGTTTCTTGTTTTTTGGGTTTTTTTTTTAAATTTCCTCTATTCAATTCGATTTACTGAAAGGAAAATCAGCCCAAAGCTGAATAGAGCATCAGATCACAGAAGACAAGAGACTCACTTTAGAAAACTCACTGAAACAAAACGCATTTAGTGCACGCTTGCTTTAAAACACCGTTTTCATAGAAATTGTGTGTGAAAGAAGGCTAGAAAACACACACACACACACACACACACACATGTTGAAATAACTGAGGCTGAGGAGCTTGTCTACATTTCTCTGGTAAATCTAATCACCCATTTGTCTGCAGAAGCACTTGACCTCTGGCCTGTGGATGTTGTGCAGCGTGCTCCGCTCTTGCCTGGAGGCAGCAGACGGTTTAATGCAGTGTGGCTGCCAGATGAACCTCACTTCAACTCCAGCTTACTATTTTATTTTATATTATCCCCAACCCTGAAATAACTTCCCTGCCTGCTCCTCCAGCACCTCATGCGTCTCTGTTCCCTTCCATATTTGCGCATTCATTAAATCTGAATTTGGGAAAAAAATATATTTGGCCATCACTTTTGAGGAAAGCTGTAAGTGGAAAGGTTGCCGTTCAAAGCTTCTATTTCTCTAAACAGCAGAAAATGTATTATTTATTTAAATCCTTGCGGAGTCTGCCTGTGCACAGACATGAGCTCTGAGCGCATCTGCTGCTTGTGATTCACTTGAGCGGAGCACGCAGTGGTGAGCCAGGCACAAGTTCCCACTGATGACGTCAGACGCTGCAGCCGTTGGTCACTTCCTGTGATCCCAGATCACATTCACCCATTTGAAAAAAAAACGCTGGAGTCACACTGGACCCCTTAAACAGCTCCGGCATGGATACTGCAATGTTTGTTTATGCACTGAACCTGAGAAGAGTACATATGTGCTGTTGTTACATAACTTAACTACACACTGGATGGTTTATTCATGAGGCCTATTTTGGCCCAGAGAACTGGGTGTCCTGAATCAGAGGAGAAGCTCTCAACTTTGCAGTGGCCTCGGGGGGGAAAACTAAGCAGGCAGATGAAGAGATGGATAGAAATACCGTCTCACTGAGAAAGTGGCCATCACCAGTCACCTGCTCCCCTTCCGCCATTTGACCCTCAGCATTTCGCTTTGTCCACGCGGAGCCCCGATGCTCGGTTTGAATGCAACGTTTCTGCTTCTCTTCACGTGCACATGCATGCGTTCACGCAGAAGAGGAGGCGCTGCCGACGCTAACACTTTACAGCAGAGCCCTCTGCTGTTCGAAGCAGCACAGGTGTCCTCACGCAGAGGATGTCTGACAATTCCAAACACAAACATCCACGAATCCTCTCTGAAATTATCTCGTTTTTTTTCCCCCACTCCTTTACATTTTATGTCACAGTTAAAATGTAGTGAAGTCAAATTTTGAAAACGCTCTTATTTATGTATTAGTAGGCGTGCTTCAGCCTTCATGGTTCCGTTTTAGTGAAAATATTGAGTGATTTAAGCAGCTGTAACCTTGGCTGAGGCTCTTCCAACCTTTAATGACAGCTTACAAGGATCAAATCAAACAGACAGTGATAGATATTACTAAATGAGCAATGCTCAGCAGTCTAAAATGATCTCTGCACTGACTGGTTCCTGACTGCACAGTTAGACTGACAGAAATTAAATAGCTGTAAGACAGTAATCTCCTACTTTATAGAGATAGGAAACAGAGAGAGGCTGCTGCAAGTGGATCCTCAAAGTGGTGGACAGCCAGCAAAAGAAACCGGTGGAAAATACAGTCAACTCACCAAAAAACACTAAAGCTGCTCCTCCATTAATCAAACTTCTCACCAGAAGGATGTTTTAATTTTCTGTTTAACACCAGTGGGACCAGTTTGAAGACCCAGTCGATACTGGAATCAGAACTCATCGTCAAACAGCTGATTCATTTTATAATGTCAGCAAATTAATAACATAGCAACAAATGCTAAAGTGACATTTGAGGTATCTTCAATTATTTATTCTTTTTTTTTTTTTTTTTTTTTTAGAGGAAATTGCAGTTAAAATTGATTCAGGAGAAGAAATGGGGATTTAAAGCTCATGTACCAGAAAGATTTATTTCTTTTTCCAACAGGTTTGTCTGTTTAGATCAGATCAGATTTAATTGAGGAAAAACAGGTGTGCTCCTAAAACCTCAGAGAAGCGATGCTGATGTTCCAGGACACACACGTGCAGCCACCAAGGAGAATCCACAGCCCATCTCATCCCTATTTGATATGAAATCCAGACCTTGCGCATGTTCTTTTCCGCAGACTTGTGCTGTTGTACCTGCAGCACTCATAGCTGTACCCTGTCTCCGAACTGCTTAGAATTGCACAACGCAAATATGTGGTGTGCCAATGTGAGATATGTAAACGTGCCGACGTGGGCGGTGTTAACGCTCAGGCATCCCACATGAGTGTAGGATGAGTGATGGATGAGTGTAATCCATCAAAATCAATTTTACAGAGTACAGATGAACACAGATGATGGTGGGATGTGAATCAGCTGGGAAAAGAGAGCATGTCACCTTTGCTGAAGCCAGTAAAACTGAATCTGTCCACCGTGTCTTTTCCTCAGAGCAGATGTGCAGAGGAAAGCTCAGGTCACCCAACAAAATAAGAGCAGCTGTCAGACATTCGCTGCTGGTTTGTTCTTCTTCCACTCTACTCCACTCAGATTTGCTGGAAGTTTGGATCGTCTGCATCCATCTGTTACGTCACAGTCACTTTCCTGCCTCTCTTCCTCCATCATTATCGCCTTTCGCGTCGCTTCCTCTCCTCACACACTGCATTTGCACATTTCTGCCTTACAACAACAACAAAAAATAAGACCATAAATAAGCAAAGCTTTTCTGCCTCACTACATTACTGCTTTCTGATGAATGCCGTCTCACAAGACTCAATGCTCTAATTTCCCTCCTGCCAGACTGATTCTGTGAAGCAGAGGAAGACCGAAGGGCTGCACAGGCTATAAAACACTTCACAAAAAAAACAGCAAGATGTGAGAGGAGCCGAGCTGGTCAGGTTCTGACTGCACGTTTCAATGTTACATTTCAGAAGCTTCGGAGGTCAACATCTCCTGTTTTTATTATTACCATTTTAGCACTGCTGTTCACAGTTGGGTGAGTTTCTCTACTAACAATTACACTCAGGGCGCATCTGATTAGAAAGAGAGACAAAGTTTATTTTCTCGCAGCAAAGGGGCAAAACACATGCACACAGCAGTCTGAGAATTGTCCACTGGGCGCAGCCAGCACTGAGCTTTTTCCCTATTCTGAGGTGTATTCTTTTGTTCAACATCATGTGTGACTGTTTTCAGTGTCAGAGGTTGCATCACTCATTTCACTCATTTATGAGGGTGTGTGAGACATTAGAGGTGCAGGAAATCCTGATTAACCCCCGAAAGACCAAAAGTGCAACATTATTTAGCGGAAATAGCAGGATAGCACAAACTCCAGCCGCCTGCAGCTCTCCTGTAAACTGTAGACAACAAACATGAATCAACTAGACGGAAGACAAACTGCTGCTAATGTGAGGCTGATTTCCGAAGACTGATGGTTAAAGCACATCCTCGTCGTTTCCACCTGTTTTTACAACAGAGGCTACACGGAAAATGAAATAAGCAAGTGATGCAAACGAAAGCAGAAGTGAAATAAAACGTGCAATATTGCATGACATTATAAAATAAGCTTTTATCATCTTTATGAATGCAACATATTTACCAAAAAGTTGATTTTTTGTTTTCTCAGCGTAGCTCTGAGAATTTCCCTGTTCCCGCAGCAGTAAGAGACGTGCATCCTGATCTAATCTGTTGGTAATCTCAGCTGTTGTTTAATCTCTTTACAACAGAGATGTGCACCGACGCTTCCTTCTCTCCAGCTGTTTGCTGCTGTTTCACATCTGTTGGCTGGCTCTAAATAAATGTTTAGATGTTTTCTTCAGGTCTTCCCTTTGCTGAATAAATACTCTCGGATTTTTCTGTATCGTGTTTAGAAGAAAGAGTGTTGGCCAATAAAAATATGATCTTCTGTGGAGCTGAAATACATTCTGCTCACCAACCCCGCTCATTCATTGCTATTATGGTCACTTTCTTATTCATTAAATGTGTTAACGGTGATGTCTGACTCTGTCACAACTGTCAACAGCTGGATTTTACAGGCTAGTAGAAAAATCCTGTGACTACCAGTCAAAGTGATGTAGAGGAGATCATGACATGAGAATCATGGGATATCTGAAAGCAAAAGAGTCTGACAATCATTTCATCTCTTTTTTTCCCGCAGATGACAGCGGAGGCTATGCACCGTCTGGCGAGTGATCCGGTGCTACCTTTCTACCCCCTGGACATTGCACTGGATGTCCAAAACAAACTCAAAGGTAACCATGTCCATAAGAGACCGCCATCTGTCCTCTCTCGGCCCAAGTACGAGGTTTAAAATCCACCAATAACGCCTGAACTTGACTGTGTTACTGGGCCGGAAGGCTAGTAAAACACCGATACCGGTGCTGAAAACTTGACATAACAAATATCAGGACCAAAGAACAATTTCTAAAACACATAAAGTCCAAAAATGGAGGCTCTGAAGCACAGACCACAACACAACAAGTCTAAAGCTATGGAGCAGGCAGCCGAGGGAGCACCGAGCGCCTGTTTTGGCCTCGGGCCGGGGTGAGTCAGGCTACACCAGTATTAAGGGGTATTCACAACAATAAAACAGGGGTCTTCAACCTTTTCTCTCCATCCTGGAGGACATTAGCTGTCAACTGGGATCCCAGGTTAAAGTTTTCTGCCTGGTAGGAAAGAAAACCCGGCTGGAATTGGTTGATGGTCCCTGCACTGGAGGACATAGGGACAAGTACAACATTCATGGATCAGAGGAAGACGGGAGGGACTGGCAAACAAGGAATGATAGAAAAACAAGAATGGCTGACAATCCACTGTCCTCACTCAGCTTGAACAACCTGATGGATCTTTAAAATTTAGGATCCAAACACGGATCTCACAATTCACAGATTTTATTGGAGAAAATAATATCAACAATGAGGAACGAAAAGTGTCCGTGACAAAGGCCGCAGGAATCGGTCTTCATAGAGAGGGACCAAAAAACCCAAAAGACAGGCAGGGCGTGCCAAGAAGATCTGCAGCAGTAGAGGGAACCAAGGCTGAGAGTCACGAAGGAAAAGCTGAGGATCTGCAACCAACGGGAAGCCGGCAGATGGCTTAAGAAGTGACTGGTGATTGCAGAACAGGATGCAGGTGCAGAAGATGGCACAGGTGAGCTAATTCAGCTCTGAAACCCGCCTGCCACTGCAGAGGTGTCCTTGGCGTGCCTGAACAAAGAGAGAAAGAAAAAAAAAGCACGAGCACAACAGAGCCTGCGGCCACTGGGCGCATCTTAACACCGCAATTTGCGTCTTCACGTCCTCTGAACCCAGATTTGTTTATCCAGTCATTAACTGTCAGAAACCTCTGCCCTCACCGCCACAGGCTTCTTTAGCTCACAGTACTCGCAAAAGAAATTTGAGGAACTGAGCCATAAAAGATGGCTTTATGAGTGATCAGAGACGGTCAGAAATGGAGAAAGAGCTTCTTGAGGACATGAAGGTGGCTCCAACCTGAGGCCTCGTGCATCGCAGCCGTCAGGTGATGGCTCAGTGACTCGGCTCCACCAGCTCTGTGTAAGCATGGAAGCACTGTCCCATTAAAGCGGCGATGGAGTGGTTACGCTTCCCTGTCTGAGACTAATGGACACATTATGACCCAAGCGAGATGACTGATGACTATACCTGCCAGTAGCCTCGCTCTCCTTCTTTATCACATTGTCCCTCCCTGTATGCCCTATTTCTGCCTTCTTGCCCCAATCAGTTCAGTTCAGAGACATTTTATTGGCATGAAATACACTTTCTTGACAATTTTGCACATCACCAGAGAGACAAAGAGCCGTGCCTCACAAATAAGCACCATTCCATCATCCATCCAGAACACAGAGCAGAATCACACACTTAATTAGCAGAACTATTTATCAGAGTTTACTTTTGCCTTTTTTTGTTGAATGCAACGTGCAGTGACTCTAAGAATTTTTTCACTTCCTACCGCTGCCAGAAGCTTGGCACACATTCTATATTCTTTACATCAGTCCCACACTTTATTCCAACTACAGTCCAATTTAACCTCAACAACATGAGAATTAAGAGCCCTCTGAAATGGCAATTTCGCATACATGGAATGCTATAACCAAGTAGCTGTTATAGTGTACAGGAACATCTGTACCAAGTTTGGACTGGAAACCCCCAGGTCAAAGTGGGACACACCTTCAAAGGTGGTGGAGAACGATCCTGGGGGACTTCCAGATACAGACTGATACGCAAGTGATGGAGAACCAACAGCAAGATCAGGAAGAAGGAACTGGAGAAATACCAGTGACTGAGAGAGTAGCTGGAGAGGATGTGGGGAGTGAAGACAACAGTGGTTCTCCTGGTCATTGGGGCACTTGAGGCTGTGAGGAGTGGCTCCAACAGATCCCGCCAACGACATCTAAGATCTCTGTCCAGAAGAGTGCAGTGCTAGCAACAGCTGTGATAGTGCGCAGCACCCTCAAGCTCCCAGGCGTCTGGTGGAGGGCCAGAGCTTGAAGGAGGAACGGGCCAACCAGGGGAAAGTGGATCGTGCAGAGCAAGGAGGAGAGGTAGCCATATCGCACCATGAGATAAAGGCATTTGGAATACTAAAACCGAACATCCTGTCCCTCCATTTGAACTGAAGTCCTGTCTCACCAGCTTCAGAATTAACAAAGAGACATTCTGTTCTCTTCAGACTTCCTGTTGTCTGGGTACTAAACTTCACTCACTGTTGCTTTATAACAATGTTAAAGTTGGATTTGTACAGAAAGTGTGCAGATCAGCTCCTCACTTTGTTGCGACGTGTTTGTGTTGAAGCACAAAGCAGGCGGGAGAAAAGCTTTTATCTGAGCTGGTTAAAAATACAGAGATGTACCAGATGGAGAGAAAGAGGAGGAGGAAGAGGAGGAGGGGAAAGAGGACAGTGAAATAAATGCTTTTTGATGTGTGTGTGTGTGTGTGTGTGTGTGTGTGTGTGTGTGTGTGTGTGTGTGTGTGTGTGTGTGTGTGTGTGTGTGTGTGTGTGTGTGTGTGTGTGTGTGTGTTTGGTAACAGATAGAGGCATGATAAATAATTCTTGTTTGTGGGTTGTTTAATGGCAGTGGTTGCAGAAAAAGGTTGGCAAGGAGAGTAAAATCTGAACACCTTTTGATTTCAGCCCGAAGGAGAAGAGATTGTAAAAGTCCAAGTCTATATTTGATCACTACGTTTAACACTTTATTATTCAATCACTTCAGTGTTAATTTTAACTTCATATGGTCAAAATGTACAGTACCTGTGGTGGCCACAGACTCAATTAATGCCACTGGAAGGACTGTCTATCTATCTATCTATCTATCTATCTATCTATCTATCTATCTATCTATCTATCTATCTATCTATCTATCTATCTATCTATCTATCTATCTATCTATCTATCCAACAATTCATCCACCCCTCCCTCCACCCAACCAGTCATCAACCCATCCATCATCCATCCATCCATCCATCTCCTCCAACCAGAACAAAGATTCTAGCTCCATATGGAACATAACTAAGTTCCTTGTGAAAGTCTGATCTTCACCGCACTCATTACCCTCATTCCAGAGTCCAACAAAATGGTTGTTTCTCTCCATTAGTTGCTTCTTTCTGGAAGTCTGTTCCTCCATCACTAGCTGATATCATTATGTATTTATTACATTTGACACCAGTAGCACAACCCAACTACAGTGGTAGAACTGTTGTGTGGAGGCAGATGTTGGCCCCTGGCCTGCTTCAGTCCTCCTGTGGCTGTCGGGTTTTCCGTGACTGACCTGCAGGATCCAATCAGAACATGCCTGTTGTCAAGATAACCACCCGTTACTTAAGACCACAGCAACAATTAGACGTCTGTTGGGGGTTTTTTTCATTCTATGTCCATTATGAAGTCATAAATTCCCTGAACTCTTCTTCCTTCTGTGATTTGTAAAGTTTTTCAGGATTTGTGAACATGTGTAAATAAAACATGCGAGGACTTTAAACCCACACGACCTTCATCAGCATCTGCAGATGCTGCAGTGAGCGACAACAATAATTCATGCCGTCACACCGGCTCTGTTGTCTTGTCACAGGAGGCTGACTCCCAACTGAACACCCAAACACACACACACACAAAGCTGTGTGTCGGAGGATGTGATGGATTACAACAATCAAATAATATTTCATGAGTCCCAGCTGGTTGCGAGGAGACACAGCCATTTAAATTTGTAGGAGAGAACAGTTCACTTTGTCTATTTCTGTCCTCGCTGTCTCCCCCTCTCATCTATGAGTCACGCTCTGTTCCCAACCTGAAGAAAGTCTTTATCACACACACACACACACACACACACACACACACACACAGATTTAGAAGGTTATTTCTGTTATTATGCTGTTTCCAATCAGCCAGCAGGTGGTCCGAACCATCCTCTACACTTTTTGCAGGGGAAAGGGAAAAGCTACATTGACTCTTTAAACAGGAGCGACAAGCTGCTCTCTCTTTGTTTTTGTTTTTGCGCTCCTCCCATCATCTGTCTCGCTTAACATGAGACGCACTCACGGGTGAGCTGCGCCGGTGGGTACTGTGTGCCTGAACAGACACCAGGAGGCTCACACACTCATTCGCTCGTCATCGCTTATTCAGACAGAGGTCGGTGCCCTAACGAAGGCTGGCTTATTTTGGTAATAAATACTTTATTTATTTCTAGATCCTCATCGTTCCACTTTCAATCATTCTGATCTTCTGTGGGACTGTTGGTATGAGCTTTCTGCGAAATCTGTGTGTGTGTGTGTTTGTGTGTGTGTGTGTGTGTGTGTGTGTGTCCTCTCCTCTTGCCTTCACCTGTATCTCTCCTCCTCCACCTGTTTAGACTGTAAATGTCAACCTTCTTCATCACCTTAGCGATTTGACCCTCCCCCCAAAACGTCCTAAATGATTTTTATAGCCTCTTTAGTTTTGGCTCTGGGTCTTTCTGGCCCAAATGCTGGATCTAAAATCATCGGTTACACTTTCTTTACATTTCACAGCTTTTCTGCTGCTCCTCCTCGTTTTTCACATATGTCAGCCACCAGCCACTCTTCTGTGTTCTTCTCATCCTTGTCTCTAGAGAAGAGCATGATATCGCCCGCCTTGCTGTTTGCAGCCACCTCTCTCAGAGAACGTGCGGCATTCTTCCAGTCAGAAATGATGCGGCCGGCAAATGACCCTAAAGAGCGCGATCCTGCCCATGTCCGGATGCTGAACGATGTTCTCCGTGACCTGGAGAAGAGCTTCATCAGCCCACAGTCAGCTCCAGGAGTGTACAGGTGGGAGGACATTTAGAGTTGTGGCGGGGCTACTGAGCTCAGCGGTAACACAGTCGTGTGTTTGTGACTGACGGGACTGTGACATTAATGTGGGAGCAGAGGTAAGCATGGATCACTGAGGTGGAACGAAAACGCAAGTCTTTTATCAGAAAACACACGTGCAACAGCGAATCCAAGACCACGCCACACCCACTTTCACTAAGCCCTTTAAAAATTCATAACGGAATCCTTTAATACAATTGCAGCTCACTTTTTGGAACGCAGAGGGATCAAAATGACAGTTGGAAGATGGAAGACTTTAATATGGCCCATGTGGACTGCATCACGATTTTGGTAGCGATTGTCCTCTCAAGTTTCTCACCATCCTTGTGGTTCGGATCAGCAGTCTTTGGCTAAAACGAAACAGTTGGAAACAATCTATAGAGTGTATTTGTCGTTTACACTGACATCAGTAACATGTTTGTTTGGCTCATATTAAGAAAGAACATTTCATTGGAGTCCAAATCCATCAGAACTGAGCAGGAGGTTTGGTGGTGATTTTGAAATTAGAACGGCTGCTGATTGTCAGGAGTTTGGAGCAAAAACAGCTCTCCAGCCAAACGTACACCGCAACCCCACAACAGTGACAAGGAGCCTTCAACTCCATAATTACATGTTGCTCTTTATGAGTTGCACTCAACAAAAGGGGAAATTAGAAATACTGATCATTGTTCTGACCCTCCACTAATCATTCCCCCTGTTAGGGGGCGGGTTTTTTTAAGGACCCAAATGCAGACACTAACAGGAGGTGCCCCAAGTCAAACCCTTTATTGGGGGACAAAAGGAAAAAACAGAAAACACTCCAACTGGAGGAAAAAACAATCTTCTTGAAAACAAGAGGCTTTCCAGGGGGTGCTCCACCGCAAGGTAACCGAATCAGAACTCAAACCTCCTCCCAGGGAAAGTGGCAATCCTGAAACCAGGGGCAGAAACTCACATCAGTCCAAAAATCCATAAAAAGGCAGCCAAACCTTGCGCTGAGGAGGGAGCAGGTTACCGCTCCGCAGGACACACAACAATCCAATGCTGGTGCTCGGATGCAGCTGCCTCTTATTCTCTCTGATTACTAATCAGCCACAGCTGGGCCCCGTCACCAGCGAAGATCCAGTCTGCCACGCCCCCTAGTGGACAAAAACAGAAACAAGCCCAGAAACCAAACACCAGAAAACTAAACATAAAACCCTAACACAAACACCCAAAAGCCAAAATGTAAAACCCTAACACCCCTGCAGACCCTAAATCACGTTTCGACCATTTCCCTGTGGGCTGTTGTGTAATTCTCATCTTCAGTGGACACACTGACTCGTGTTTCATCATGTTCTACAAGAACACCAAGAAGGGTACAAAAGTCTCACACCACACATTTCTTACTTCTGACTGAAAGGGGGAATAATTCCCAGTCCACGCTTTTTACATTTTTCTGCTCAGCAATTTCTTCTGTGGGCAGAACTGCAGCTGCCTACATCTGGAAGATAGTCCAAGTTCAACATGAGCTGGCAAGGTTCTTTTAGTCATGCTGTCCGCCTAAAGAATGGGAACAATGGATCTCAGCTGGAAGACAGCTGACCTTGACTGATGGAGAAAATGTTTTTTTATCAGGCGCTCATAATAAAGTAATGTTAGCATCCTGGCAGGCTGTAGTCACACTCTGTCTTCCCACACAGCATTGTAGACATCTCCTTCTCACTGACGGCCTAACAGAATAAATGGCCTGTGTAGCTCCGTCTTATTTAGAGTTTATTTCTGCAATGGACGTGTTAATTGTCCTCCACTGCCATTAAAAGCAAAAATTAGCTGCTCTATCATGCTTGGAATGCATTAAGGCTTAATAGCACTCATTTATAAAGGAAGTTACTGACTGACAGGATGCAGTCACTCAGGCTGTAGACCCAATGAAACCTCAGTACACTGATAATCGGAGTTTCTGGTGCAGATTAACAAACACATGAAGTATAACACCTTTTCCCTCTTAGTTTATCACTCAAAGGTTAGAAATAGCTGGAACAGTGGATCCTCCTGTGGCTCTGCACCGTTAGTGTGTGTGTGTGTGTGTGTGTGTGTGTGTGTGTGTGTGTGTGTGTGTGTGTGTGTGTGTGTGTGTGTGTGTGTGTGTGTGTGTGTGTGTGGAGATCTCTCCAATCACTGGTGCAGAAAGTGAAAACATGAGGTTAGGAGCAGAGCTACAGAGAAACAGTAACATGTCTGAGGCTTGGGTGTTTATTCACATAGGTGAAGGTGAGATGTTGACAGCAGGCTGGGCAGACCCTTGATGTAGCTGCTGCTTCTGTAGCTTCTGCCTGTAAAAAAGATCTGCAAACAAACAGGCCCGTGTGGGGCGGACACCCACCGAAACATCCACCCTTCCTGTGGAGCAGCAGGGAGCTTTGGTTTAAACCTGAGCTGCCTAAGGCCAGAGGTTTAGCTTTTACAGCATAGGGGATTTTTTTTTTTTCTATTTTTGGATTTAAATAATTGGCTGATGTGTTGTGATCCTGAAAAGAGGCCACAAACAAACCCAAAAACTAGTAAAGAACATTCACTGAATTGAATTGAACCGAACCCCACAGCAAACTTCAGGGCTAAGGGTTAGCGTTAGCGGTTGTGCTGAATTGACTTTCTTCACATTTCTGCTGATTCACACAACCCCTGTGTAGCTGTGTGTGCAACTGGCCCATAAAGCATGCTTAACTGGACCAAACAAGTCCAGAGGCTGTTGTGTGACGGCATCAAAAGCCTGGTATTGTGCACAAATTGCACAAGTGGTGTTAAATAGCCAAACACGTGCTGCATTGAAGTCATTGGAAACACAGAGCAGAAAGAACTCAAGCGTTGCTGATCCCATCCGCAAGGCAGCAATTTTACACTTAATCAGAACATGAAACGGGATAAAAGCTGAGTCCAGTTAAGTTTAGTTCCATCTTAGCGTTTATTTCTGATTCACTGCTGTAGTTCCACTCCTGTGTATTCCAAAAGTGTTGTGTTAAACTTTCACCTCTTGTGTCTTGTGTGTCCAGGAACCTCTTATACAGCCTTCCTGGTGGGGCCACGCCCCAGTTTTCCAACCTCAGGTTCTCCAAGGAAGCTGCCCTGCAATGTGACAACACGAGCAAACCAGGTGACCAGAGCCGGGATGACGAAGACCTCTGCCACAACATGAGGAATCAGTGTCTGTCGGTCATCCAGAGGGCCGTCCAATCAGCAGAAAGGCTGGTGTGTTTTGGTTTGGACCTGTTTGAAACCTATGCTAATAAAAAATGAGCCTGTGATGATTGATCAGGCCAGGCATGTTAATCAGCACAAACGAGGGAAGCGATATGTCAATCACGTTCTACACTTGATATGCAGCTTTGAGAAACTTTACACATGTTTAGCACCATCCATTCATCCATCTTCTTCTGGGGGGGCTGGAGCCAATCCCAGCTGCCTTCAGGTGAGAGGCGATGTCCACCCTGACAAGCGCAGGGCTTCCTTTTATACCACAGTTACAAACGGTATTTATACATCATTGATTGATGAATGTAAGAACAATCTTCCTTGCGCACCAGCTCTTAGATATGCAAAAAGACAATGTTTAAATAGCACTATCACTTCCTCAAATAAAAACAGATCCTTCTGGTTTTGCTAAACCTGTTTTGTCATAGTTAAGACACAGGTGAAATACACAACTCTAGCAAAGAAAGACAGTTCCCATCATTTGCTGCTTTGCGCAACCAGAAAGTTGCCTTTGTTTGTTACAACAGACGTTGGCTGGATGCTAAATGTCTGCATTTTATACCTGAAATATAAGAAGCATAAAATGAATAAACTTTTAAATCAACAGCACCTTATAACAAAGGGCAATGTCACGAATTAGACAGGAATTAGGAAGTCCAAAGAATGTTTATTTTTGCTTCCTTTGGAGCAGGTACTTTCTTCTGTGTCCTGACGCCCATTACAGATGTGAAAGAAGAAAATGTGATGGGTCAGAATGCTGTTCAAAGCCTAGTCAATCTGGCTTGTTGAAAAGCTGGCTTTCACCTTCCTGGTGTGTGACTCCTTCAAAGCCCAGGCTCATGTGAAAGAGCTCATAGCTTCAAGTTGCCCGATGCTGCAGCAGTGTGTGTGTGTGTGGGCTGGAGAAGCTGAGGGGCAGCAACTCACGTGTGAAGGGAGACCTAAACCCGAACGCCTCACAAATTAAATTAGGTCGAATCCTTCAGTGCACAACTAGGAATGTCCTTGTGATACACAGGTCTTTCCTGATTCCAGACTAATGTAGCTGTTTAATGTTCATCCATTTCCCCTTTTGATTTCTTCCTCCATTGTTTGTGTAATGTATTAACGAGGCACATGCGTCATTAAAACTCTTTTTCTCCTGTAAAAGAATGAATATATTTGCAATGTAATACAAAAATCACGTTTTGATACGTCGTGTTGAGGTCACCGTTCCGTTCAGTTTAGGCAGCGGGTATGGCGAGGTAGCGCTTTGTTAACAGTTAGGGGATACCCAACTCTGTATACATATATTGTCACACCCCTAGAATATCTGTGTACCTGAGCAATAAGTGCAACATCTTGTTAGTTATGTAAAGACAGGTGTGTATTTGTGTGTTGTACATGTATTTGTTGATGTATTGCATTTTATCTATGAAAGAAAGATAAGTGGCTCCATTCATACACTGTAGATACATGTGTGTTGGTTTTGTACTTGTGCAGGATTAGAACATGTTTGTTCAAAGAAGTGAGTTGGGGGGTTTCATACAAGTAATGTTTGCGTGAGCGTGTCGGGCTGGTGGTTGCCTCTAGTGCAGTTTAAACTTTAAATACATTTGTAATTGCTTTTTTACTGAACAAGACTTTCAAAGCTTTTGTAAAGACTTTTTGTAATGAGTCGTAATTAAAACTCCTTATTTGTTCCGCAACATTTAATGAGACTGTGAAAATGTCCATTTAGCGTTGCAACGTACAAAGGTTTGCCTTTTTCAACAACAAACGCAAAAAGCGTTGATTTTGGCATCATCAAATATGTGTTATAGGAGAAAAGAAAAAAAAAAAAACCCAAACTGATTTGATCTTTTTTTGCTGCTCTGTATAGTTTTTAGTCCCCTTTGTCCTCAGCTGTGTCCTGCTGGACTGGAGACACAGCTCGCTCTGAAACTGCACTTTTGTCATTTTACCATCAGTACTGCTGCTTTTGTGGTTAAATTGGTGTTTCTTTGATTGCTCTTCTGTGCATGGTAGAAAAACCAGAAATAAGAGCTATACTGTAGTACATGTGAAACGTGTTGATTTGAAACTAAATGGACCTCAGTGTAGCATGAATCTCGCCTTATTTTGCTTGCATGTGTATTTTCAGACTTTTAATGCAGCGGTGAAGCAGCAGCGTCTCAGCTCACTGGCTGAAATATTCTGCACTTGGTAGCAGCACAAGTTTCTCTAAAAGATTGGACTGAAGTTGTCCTCATTTGTAGAGTGTTGGGGATGTTCTCTGTGAGGATGGAAATGGGCGTGTGACTCCCTGAACCATGTGATGGTACAGTCCATGTTTATGCATGATGTGGTAACGTCAGTCACGGCTGTAGCTTATTTTATCCATTGCTATCCTCTCAACCTTTCAAGTTTGACTCATTGTACATGCAATAAAGGACAATTCAGGCCTGTGTGTTGGTGTCTTCTCATTTTTGATGTGGACAGATGGCAGCTTTACGGCACCAGGCTGGAATTTCAGCATGAATTTCAGCATGAAAACCTGACATGAAACTTATTACAGGCAGTGTGACTGCAGAAAAATCCCACATTCCTGATTAATACCTACAATATCTAAGGGATAAAAGCTTTTAAGACCATTGGTGGTGACAAGCAAAACAAAAGTGAGCTCAGTCCGACAATTCTGGATTAAATCAAGAATTTTATTTCACACAATTATTTGCAAAACTTGTAGAGCGTCACTTTAGCAACACGTAGAAGCTTCTTGTGAATTTGGCAGCAGAATTCAGCAGAGGAAGCAGGGAGCCTTCACATCCTAGTGTAACACTGGAAGCGTGGGGAGCAGGGCAGGCCACTTGACTTGGCGTTTGGGCTTTAAATTGCTGAAATTAAAAAGGAGAGAGAGCGCATCGGCGATGCTGTTATTGTGGCCAGGAATGCAGACAGCATGCATAATACAATTACCCGTCATGCATGACCAGGTGAGCTGCCTAAATGGTTAAATGCGGGAGTTGTACAGTACCCTTTATTAATCGTGTTTACCGCAGCGTTGTTGTCTCATAAGACTGCAATCTGCTTCCGGGATCATTTGCTGCCCAAAAGTAATGAAGCTCCGACTGTTGGCTACAGTTTAATTTCCACATTACAGTGACATTTCAGACACACAGACAATACATTCAGGTTGTCGGTGGTTGGCTTCTCGTTAGTGATTAGCTGCTCTTCAGCAAAGCAAAAGCTAAGGGATAAAATGACCAAGAGAGCCGATTTGTTTTCCTGAGTGGGGTATAACAGCGCCGCTGCTGGGCATCAGCACAGAATGCTGGCAGACATTATGATCATTGGTTTATTTTTGCCAGGTAAACAGGGCACCTGAGGCTTGCGGGCAGCAAGGTCCATTGCTTGCAGCTGGTCTGGAATGTGATTTTAGGACAAATTTTGGAACTGTGACTGAATTATCCTAAAATGGAACATCATAGAGTTTTGTGGCCAATGAAGCGCCTGCTTATCGGAAAGAGCTCTAGGACTAACCGGTCTATGCTGTCATTGTCTCTTCCCTGCAGTCCACCATCCTTCTATCTGACATGTCAGAAGCAAAATCTTAAAATCTTGGGCAGATTAACGTCCCAAACTGATAAAATCCCAAGCATAGCATAGTAATATTTTTAGTGTTAGAAACAGAGCTACGCGCAATAATTTGGTTCCTGAGTGTAGCTGGAGGCAAGAATGGTGTACCCCAAATTGGCGCAGGGACTGCGGTTCCCAGAGATCTCCAGGGCAAGGTGGCGAGTTCGGCTGATGACGTCAAGGTGAGGCCTAAGTCGAGGTGGAGGCTTTCCTTTTCTTTGAGGGAGTGTCTGTCGACATTCGGGTGAATTTCCTGGCTGGAGCTTTTCCTTTTCGCAGTGATATGCCGGCACGGGATCCTCAGGAACCACAGCTGTGTCGAAGCCGAAAAGCTCTTCATGGCTAATGCCTTTTTACAGAAATTGATGGATTTCATTTCTCTTTCTTGACTGCAATTTCCCTTGTGGAGTCGGGAGGGGTGCTGAAGCCTATCTGAGCAAGTGCAGGTACACCTTTGGACAAGTTGCCAGTTTATTGCAGGGCCCTATTTGAACACTGGGGGTTCCTTGCTCAAGGGAACCACAGCGGTGTTTCAAATGTGCATCTCCCCTGCTACCAGCATGCCTTCTAGCTTTTGTCTACACCTGAGGTTTGAACCGAGAACCCCCAGTGCCCTTCTGACTGAGCTACCCCCGAATTCAAGTTTAGCCAAGCTAATCTAATTACAAAAGAATCTACATGAGAATTAGTCAAGTGAAACTTATTCAATTAAAAAGCCAACAGGTCCAACTCCAACCAGCCTTGTTTCAAAATAAGTGTTAATGGAAGATGAGATGTCAAAACAAGACCTTTGGCCATGACCCAAGAAAGCTCTCTATTAAAAAAAAAAAAAAAATCCTCTAACTCCATTTTTGCTTGGGGCTGTTCACAAACTGAAATTACACTGTCCCACTCATAAATAGTAATATTCAACATAAAAAGAACATCCTTCCGTTGGGGAAAAACAATAACTTTCTGAGTTCAACAGAGTGCATTCTGAGTGAATGTTCAGAGTTGCTGCAGTAAATTGCAGAAAAAGATTTGTAACAAAAAAAATCCACCTCTGAGAAACTCGCTCTTTAAAAAGGAAAACATTCAAACGTGACTGAAACGTTTCTCTGTAATATCACATCCATGAGTGTCCCTCCAAGCAGAGACATAGAACTGCAGATAACGCTGACCTGCTCAGTGAAAAGGATTCAAGGGTTCAAGGGTCTTTATTGTCACTTTACAGGGCCCAGCAAAATTGTTGTGCAGCAGTTCTTGGTTATGTACATGGAATACATAAAAAGGATGCTGCAAGATACAGTATGACAGTAAAACAGAATAATTAAAGTGTCCAAACTTGAGTCTGAAGAAACAGCTTTGGTAGACTGCCAACACATGTGAGGTTACAGAAGTCTTTGGAATCCTTAGCTTCATCTGAGGATCTGCAACAGAGTCCAAGGGGGAGCGTCCTCACATCCTGTACTGAAATTATCACCAGCAACAGCATCTTCCTCTGATTGTGAAACTTTTCTGGAGATGGAGAAAGAAAAAACAAACATTAGACATGACGAAATGGACAGCAAATAAACATTCATAAACATGAGCATTCATACGTATTTTATTCAATTTAAAACCTGTTTTTATAGTTCTGGAAATACTGCTTTTCAGAAGGAGAGGAACACACCATTTAAAGTAAATAACAGCTCAGCTGTACATTTGTTAACCAAGAAAACCTTTGGTGTGACCATCACTTTCCCGAAGGGAGGCCACTGGTCCCATGGATACAGAATGTAATGGCACATATTTCCCGATGCACATGAAAACAATCATTTATCAATTATCACCTTAACAATCATTTATCTATTATCACCTCATTTATCAATTATCACCTTAAATACTTTCTGTTTCCACTCTGGCAGTGCTAGCCAGGTGGTGCTTCATGCTAAAGAATTTCCAAAACGGAACTAAAACTGAAATATTTATCACAGGTTAGCTTGACGGACCATTTGAGACAAGAGACATTAGATGCACGTTACTTACAGATTAACTAACTTTGCTAGAATAATTTATAATGTAATGACATCACATTGTAGGTGCATTCTTGTTGGGCTTTTCATCAAAATAAGGCCGTGATTGTTAAAGTCTTCAGATTTGATGTTGATGAATATTGATAAATATTTATTACCGTACGTGCTAACTTGGTTAGTCTTGGTTGAAAAATTAACAATATTTCATATAATTTAGCTGGTTAAAAGATTTAAAAGTAGTTAAATGCCTTAAATAAATGTATATTACTTAAGCCATAAGTTTTACCAGCATTTATTGTGGGAAGTTTATCAAGGAAAATGCACTTTAAATTTATTCAATCAATATTTATATATATATATATATATATATATATATATATATATATATATATATTGTTAAAATATTTAATTTTCAACAGCAAAACAACTAAACCACAATTAAAAAGTAACTAGAACTAACCAACTAAAAACCATAACTCAAAAAACAAAAACAACAATTCACTAGGAAAAAACCAACAACCATGTAAAACACAACAGGATAACCAGCCAGGAAGTTCAGGGAGAACTGGGACCAACATTCTGGCAGCAGAAACCTGAGGGACCTGGCCTTAAATACTGACACTGATTGGATGGGTTGCAGGTGTGACACAACCAGTCCAGGAAGCGAAAAGTAAAAATAGCAACAACACAGGAAATAGAACTAATTGTGCACAAAATAAAAGCCTCAGCCCAGAAACGTTACACCAAAATCAATAATCATGTATTTGTTTTCCAGAAAATTTGATTCAATGTAAATATACATTAGTGTTATTGTTTAAAGGTTTTTCACCTATACAAGGGTCCATGGCAAATGTCAAATTGTTATCTGCACCTACTAAAATAAAAGGAGGCAAAAGGAAGAAACTGCCTGATCATTCAATAAGTGAACTCCAGCCATTATCTCTGGGATGATGTTTCTGTCCTTTTCAAGTTGGGGATAAGCATAGACTGCTTATAAACCACTTGACATTGTGTGATTTTCTCAGGAGCTGTGGCTGGTGTCCGAAAGAATGACATTACAGATACAAGGGGCTCGGGACGTCTGGGCTCTCGGAGGTGGGAGGAGCTTGGTCATCCAGGAGGGTCTCAGGAGTCCTCAGCATTAAGAGGAGTCTTGGGTGGCTCAAGGATCTGGTTTGGTGCCTCCTGGACCCTCCCTCCTGGTGAGGTTTCCCAGGCGTGTTCCACTGGGAGGAGGCCTAGGGTAAGACCCAGGGCACCCTGGAGGGAGTGTGTCTCTCAGCTTACATCTCTGTCACCCCCCCGTAAGAAGCTGGACATATTGGCTGGGGAGAGGGAAGTCTGGCCCTCTGCTCTTCGTCTCCAGCCAGATAGTATAGAAATAAAACACCCACTGATCTTCCCTCACTACCTGGTATTTATGGATGAGAGACAGGTAGGTGAGTTGGAGTTTGGGGGTGCTTTATGGCAGCCCCTTCCCTTTGTCTCCCTGTATCTTTACCTGTCACTCATTTTAAGGCGAGTATTCAGTCCTTTGAGGGTGGAGATGGTGAAGTCTCACTGTCAACCAGCAGTGGGGTGTTCACACACCCTCAGGGGACATGGACAGGGTTCTGGACCACGCACATACACTGCACTTCCATCTTAGCCTGATCTTTCCTTGAGAAAGCAAGAAAGTAATTCTGAGGCTGACTTATTGGCTCAACTACTACTCACACCAGGTTATTATTGAATCTAAAATTCTAATATCTAAAGATGGGGTATTTTTCTGTTACTCTGCTGGTATCACTTATGATATAGCATTTTATGGTTTCAATGAAAAAAAAAATCATCATCAAAATTTAATCATGATTTTTAACTTTGACAGGATGCTGTTTGCTGTGAGCAGTACACCTGACAGTTTACGCCATACAGTCCATGCCCTACAACAGCTGCACTCTGTAGGGCAGTGTGTGTGTGTGTGTGTGTGTGTGTGTGTGTGTGTGTGTGTGTGTGTGTGTGTGGTCAAGCCTCAGCATTGATCGACCACTAAGCCTCCTTGAACACAATGAGGGAACTATTGATTGGCCAGGTGTTAGCGAGCTGCTTGCACGCTGATAACAAGACCTTCTACCAGCGAAAACAGCCCTGTTCACCTTCCTTGTACTTGTGAGAACACACACATCAGCCCACCGTGCTGTCCTTTAAATTGCATGAATGCACCAATAAGAAAAGAGCCCACATGGGGGCAACGTGATCCAAGCACGGATGTATTTCTACAATTGTGTTTTCCTGCACCTTTTCGAATCAGCGCAGCAGCCAATCAGAGTTGGGTACACAAACACTGTTCAAATTGAGTAGATAACTGCACAACTCAGTTTAAAAACAGAACTCTTACTTCTCCCTCAGCTACAGTATCTTCCAAATATCCTGGACCCACTACAAGAAGTCTTGACGTCAAGCTGAACAACCATGTTGCCATGTCTTCTGTGTGTGTGTGTGTGTGTGTGTGTGTGTGTGTGTGTGTGTGTGTGTGTGTGTGTGTGTGTGTGTGTGTGTGTGTGTGTGTGTGTGTGTGTGTGTGTGTTTATGTTTTATCTGGTCTTTATCAGACCTTCACCCTCCAAATTGGGCCTCACAACTCATTCATCATTCATTCTGGGAAAATTACCTGATGGGCATAATTAATAGATACATCAAGACTGCAAAGAAGCCAACTTCTCTGGCTCAGCATCAGCACGCATGCTGCTGATATTCTTAAAAAGAAGAAATATTTCCAAAAATGACGGCTAACTGAACTGAACTACTGAACCCTCAACAACATATCCTCTGATGTGACTCGGTAGATCTGCTGTCGTTGAAGACCAAAGAGGTGCGCCTGTGGTGGACACAGGAAGCTGTTCTGCTCTGATAGGGGCTGCAAATTCATCCTCTATATGCAAATGCAGATTATTGTGTGTCAGGTGAAGTCTGTCAACTCTTTAGGCAGTCACACTAAGAACAAAAACTTTCCAAACACTGATGTTGTGCTGCATTTTAAGCAATACACCAGAAAATGAAGAAATGTTTCTTATAAACATGTGAATTAGATTAAACTATTTGTCTTATTATTGCTTTATTAAAGTTTGATGTTTTTGTACATTTGTTTCTTTTGCTGTTTCTTTTTATATAAAATAAAACTCTTTAACATCATCATTGACACTCAGCTGTACTTTCAGGCGAAACTACTGATTTTCAGAGATGTGTGTATTTATTGCCCATATTCCCTGCTCTAAATAGCGACAACATACGTTTAAAGAGACCAATGAGTATAATCACCTGGTACACCCAAAGTGGGTGTTTTCTACACCTGAGCCTGTGTTTCCAGACACTTCTGCAGATGAACTAGCATGGTAACGCCTTCAGAATTGTAATGAGCGAATTGAAACTTCATTAACAAATAATAGGATCAGCCAGGAATAAGCCTTGTCGCTAATCCCGCAATAATCACGCTTGAAAGGTTTTCTACACATTCTGTGATATCCTTGAGGGTCTGAGAGTTGAGCTATATCAGCATTTGGCTACCTGATGCCTATAATAGAGCTGAGAAAATAAGCCAGGCGTGCAGAGGAGATTAAACTCTGACAACTTAAGTCTGAAAACAAGGCTGAGTTATTTTTATTCAGCCACACTCTCAGTGGAAAATTTTCCAGCACAACCAACAGAAACAGGTTTCCGCTGGCCAGTACTGTTGAAAACAGCCCAGAGTTATGACACTACGGACAGTGATTCACTGTGCAGCGTGTACTCGCCGCTTTCCTTCCACCCATGCAAATGAACTTTCACGTTGGTACAGAAAGAAAAGCCTTCAGCCATCAGGCCCCCCTGCTGTGGAACCAGCTCCCTGTCCAGGTATGGGAGGCTGACTCCCTGAAAGAGCTTACAGTCAGTAATTCTGTAGCTAGTCACTGTTCTAGTCAGGCTAATTAACATATTTAGAACAGGGCTGTCTAATTTTTAGGCTACCATCTTAGCGCTGCTGCCGTGGGCCAGGGCTGCCGGGGTACAGAGACATGATCCATCTTTGTGTTGTTTGACTCGTTCTCGTGCTGCTTCATATGGAGAAGAATTACAGCTAAATCCTCATTTGACAAGTTGAAATGTAAAGATGGATGATGGACAAGAACTCCCGAGAAGTAAAGCCAAAGTGACGGAACAGACTTTCCTGTGAGGCATTGCTTCATCAACGCTGCTGAGTATCAATAAAAAACAAACTTTCTGCTGTCGTTCAATACCAGGAAACAATGCTTGTAATTGAGAGTGAGAGGGAGGATTTCAGATGGGTTCTGGTGATTTCACGAGCGTACGCATCTGAACTCGAACAAAAAGTCATTTCCATCTTTCTCTTTAGAGGAGAAACCACTTTAACAGGCAAGATTAGTGTCTTGCTGTCCAAAAGGAAATTGGATTAACATAGAGACAGCTGTGCGGTTAGCACCGGGGCCTTGGAGCTGTTTCTGTTTCTTGCTGTTGTCACAGGGAAGGTGAGACGCTCAGAAAAGGAACCACTGTGATTTACAGTCCAGGAAGAATTTCTAAAATGTCCTTCACCTCAAATGTCGCTGAGCGATTAGGTGGAGCAGATCCATGTGTTTGGAAGGAGGAACGAAAGCAACAGAATGTTCTTCCAGGGTGTGATGTCAAGCTTCTGCGGAGAACATTGTTATTCAGCCCAGACTCCAACGGAACCAAAGAACATGGAACAGGTCCAGGCTTTCCCTGTTCTTGGCAGCTGTTCACTCTATACTCGTCATCTTTGCCTCACTCCCACCTGTTCTTGTCCAATCTTACTGTAAAATTTTATGGCTCGTGCTGATTCCAGTATGATTTTTGTGACTGGAGGTGGTTTAATCTGGGCGGGCTCCATCTGGGTGGATCCGCATGGGGATCAGTAGGAGTAATGTTGCATATAATCTCCACCTCGACGAGGTTCTGCTGTTAACTGCGGGCCATAAAACAGTCCAAATTAAATACAAGAAATGATTTCAGTTGAATATTAATGACATTCAAATGAGTAAGAAAACAGTCGTATAGATGTAATTTCCAACCAATTACTACGCAGACGCAATTATCAGTGCAGCCAAGGCAAAGAAATGGTTCAGCTAAACGTCGCTAATACAAGATCAGATCCGACACAAGACAAAGCAAAATACACACTCTACGTACTCAAAGAAAGATTGGTGGTTTCGAGTACTTTTAGTTAGAGTACCGTTACTTTGATGGCTTTTTACTCAAGTACTGGACCAGTGCAACAGCAAAATAAAAACAGGACAACGCTTCTTTAAAAACACGCACAACCATGAACTATTTCTAGCAATGCTTTGATGAATGTGACAACAACAGCGCTTCATGATCCCAAGATGGCTGACAACTTCGGAAGTCTTTAGACTCAGTGTCCCCAGCTCACCCTGGATCTGGTTGAAGCTCTGGTGGAGATGGGATGTGATACTCTACCATTCTGCTTTCTGGTTTGATTAAATATGTGATGTTTTTTGTCTGTTTTTTTTTTTTTTTT
>BJFM01000374.1:115129-125185 GCA_016586285.1 Arothron firmamentum
CCCCCCCCCCCCCCCCCCCCCCCCCAGCCTCCTGCTCCAGGCCTATGCCATGTCCTAACTGAAACATGATATTCCTTGGCAGGCTTTTGCCAGCAAGACAAGCACCGACCAAGCCATCACAACTAAACACAACATCACCTTCAGCCACGATGGACCGCCCAAGCAAGCAAATGGGTGTCTGTATGGGTGTGTGAGTGGGTGTGTGTGTGTGTGTGTGTGTGTCACTCACATCAATTGTTAGCTCTCAGTGCTCTGGCTCAGGCAGGACAATAGGAGCAGCAGCTGCTTCCATGCGTGCTATCTGTGTTAGCAGTGTTGTGTTGCTCTTTAACCGTCTGACACGTTTCAACGGTACTTCCTTCGCGAGCTGGCTGGCGTGGCAGAGAGGCTGAACGGAATGGTTATGGCGGGATGGAGAGTCTGAACAGCTGGGTTACTGTGGCGGGTGTTACTCTTTTCGACATTTATTATCTAAACTTGTCAGTGATCAGCTCATGCCTGAAGGATCTGGTGTCTTTTAAGAAGACAAAGATAAAAAACATTCATGTCCAGAGACGTGGAGATGCTCATGGCTCCACGAGAACCCTGAAGGTGCAGGCAGTTGAAAAAAACAGTATTATCCTGAAGTGGAGAGAGAGAGAGAGAGAGAGAGAGAGAGAGAGAGAGAGAGAGAGAGAGAGAGAGAGAGAGAGAGAGAGAGAGAGTTTGGGACTTTAGTCTAAAAAGGGGTCTGGGAGAGTAAAATGTTCAAGAGGGACTCTGAGAGCTGTTCCATGTACTCTGCATCCGTATGAGAAGGCGAGGTTGAATTCATTGGAAGAAAACACATCGCCCAACAGCAGCTATTTATGGTACAGAGAATGGGATTTTTCTCTTTTGATGGGAATATTAATGCTTCCGCTTCCCTTTAAAAGAAAAGAGCCGCCACCAGAGCATGAGCGGCACGGCGAGGCTTCACAGACACTCACACATTAGGCACATTATGTAAGTTTGACCTTCACACTGACCACTGAGGAAATCTAAAAAAAAAACACACCACAAATGTCAGTATGTCGTGGAGCACATTCATGGAGGACATTGAAAAAAAATGAACTTGTGTTCCATCAGCAGCCACACCTTCCTCCACGGACTAAACACGATAGCACTTTAAATGGAGATCTAGTTTTGATGTTGTTCTGTGGCAGCTACTGCAGGTCTGTCCATCACAAGCAGCTTGTAATCATATTATACAGTAATACATATATAGTTTAATTCTGAGCATATTATTATGAATTCTTAGAATCTAATGCATTGTAGCTTGTCTCAGTCTACAAAAAATGTGAGACTTTGAGAGTAGAGTTCGGAGACAGAATATGGTTGCACACATAGGTAGAAGTGCATGAAATGTGAAACCTATATACAGCAGATGTAAATGAAGATCTATACGTCATTTGTGTGAAGGGTTTAAAAGCATCTGTCTTCCTGTGAATAATTATTTGGTGTTTCAGGTCTTTCAACATCATCCCGGTGACCCAGCCGGGGCTGATCAGACCCCCAACTTGTGTCCGAATGGCAAATTGGCTACCATGGCTCCATGGTTCTCCTCGCATGAGCCACAGCCATCTTGAGGCCCTCTCCGCCACTTCAGTGGCACTGAGGATGGCTCTCCTCCTTCTCTCTCCATCGATGCCCAAACCGAGAAGCCCTGTCATGAGGGAGGAGCTCGGAGTAGAGCCGCTGCTCCTCTCTGTTGAGAAGAGCCAGATGAGGTGGGATAGGTAGGATGCCTCCCAGACGCCTACCTGGTGAGGTGTTCAGGGCACGTCCCTCCGGTAGGAGGCCCTTGGGAAGACCCAGGAGAGACCATGTCTTTAGGCTGGCCGGGTCAAAATGGATGGATGGATGGATGGATGGATGGATGGGTTGAATAAGTGCAATACAAAGAATTTAATCCAAACTCATAGTCTGCGATATGAGCAACGTGAAGGCTGAGAATGCTGCTCAATAAATTATTGAGGGTGCAAATAAATCAGTAATGCTCAAAGAGGTACTCATCGGGGCTTGATAAAACGTCAAATTGGGATCGGATAATCCTCTCCAAACAGTCGGAGGCTTGAGAACCTGTTATTGGTTATTTAGTTATTAGTTCTTTCAATTAAAATGCATGCAGATCCCTTAACTCCAAACTGAAGTTGGCCCAGAAAAAAATAGTTCTAATATCCACAGAAAGCTCGGTTGTGAGTGGATTTACAAGAACCTGTGCAGTCTGCGCATGTCATACATTTCGCTTATGTTTCACATCTCAAACAGGTGATCTATAATGCCACGGCAATCAATTTCACAAGTGGCCATAGTCCACAGCTCCACCCTCTTTGGCCACCGACAACGACAACAATCATGACTCAGGTTCGTTCAGGCTAACTTTGTAGATAACATGAATGTCCGGTTCTTTCTTCCCCGTCAGAAACTCTTGTGTTGCTCATGACGTCGGTGCCAGTTAAGCATTATGGCACCTTCTGAGTTCTCCTCTCACAAATACTGCATTATATTTGGTCTTACGTCCAGCCTTAAGCTCTTAATGCCTGTCTGCAGATCCCTTTGATCTAACACAACAAACCATGTTTTCATATAAAATTTGCTCAGATCGATAGGTACGCCCTCATAAGGACTTATATAAAAGTGGATGAACACAACTTTACACATGCACATTTAAAGGAGCCCCCTGCACCCCGACTGAAGAACTGTATTAAAAGGAAGATTATTCATGGAGGATCGACCACAATTTCACGGGTCTGTGGAAATAACTAGCATGACATTTATTCAGGCTTTTCATGGTAAAGCTTCCAGACCCCTCACCTCTAATAAAGCTGTCATTGAACCCTTAATACTGCTTGTCCCCATGACAACATAGGTTGTTTTCAGAGCAGTTAGTTCTTAGCCCAGTGAAAACGGTTCTCTTATGAGGTGCCACCATGCTTTTTTTTTTTTGTCCTCTCATCTCCCACATAACTTTACTTTGATTACATTCATTCTGGACTGTTTTTATTGCTGTCTCTCACTAGTGTGTTTTCATCTGAAACTTCTGCTGCTCTTTTTGTCCTTTACGCTTTGCTGTTTTTTCTAACAGCATTTCAGGGGTCAGAACTTCATGCACCAACAGGAATCTGTAATCGCTCCTGCAAACAGCCGATGGTTGAATGTGATTTCCTGCCTGGATGATGACGGAAGTAGAGAGGAATCAACCAGTAAAGCCATTCAACTGCTGCTTCTCTACTCAACACGGTCAAACATCTCGAGGTTCACTCGTTTCCCCACGTCAGAAATTTGGTTGCGCTTCAGAATAATACTCAACAGCTAAGTGTTAATTTGGACTCTGACTCTCAGGCTCAGTGATTGCTGCTATGGTGGTACTCTTTATCCAAAGCAGGAGGTATTAGGATGGCAAAATAAATATGAAATGAAATAAATATACAGTTAAAATAAAATAAACAGAATTGGAAATGCTAATTTCTCACACTCGTTTCCCCTTAAGTTGCTCAGGCAACAAACTCTCTCTCTCTTTCTGCCTGTGTGCATGCATGCATGCTTGTGTGTGTGTGTGTGTGTGTGTGTGTGTGTGTGTGTGTGTGTGTGTGTGTGTGTGTGTGTGTGTGTGTGTGTGTGTGTGTGTGTGTGTGTGTGTGTGTATGTGTGTCGTATCTGTGACAAACAGCCTTAAAGGCAGACTGCAAGTCCGATCTTTTGTATCCTATTGTGTACTGGAGCCAGACAGTATATTATTAGATGCTCCAAGCATCTGTCCACGAACTGATAAAAACGCCGCCTGACCTTCTTTCCACTTGCAGGCAGTGTGTCTTCCTCATGAACACCTTGTAGCTCAATCAGAGCCGAAAGAATCGCATTCACGGCAAACGTACGTCCCAGGGCTGCCAGTGAGAGCATCTTTAGCAGACAGGAGCCATACCTCCATGGCTGCCTATTGATTCCCCGCTCAACACAGTCAAGGCGACAACATTCATCTTCATCTGTGGACTCCTCTGGTCTCCTCCTCCTCCTCCGCTCCTCCGTACACGGGGCCCTACCTGGGGAACTCTGGGGAGTGGCTGGGAGTCTGCCAAACTGGTGATGGAAAACAATAGCCATCATCTGTGTATGCAGAACATCTGTCACCTCAAGTTGCTTGTAAAGAGTGAAAGTGGTGATGTAAACATGCACTGTCTCTCTAAAGAGAAGAAATCATGAAAATAATGAAGCCAGGACCTTCAGCACAGACTGGAGCGGTTTGCAGCCGAGTGCCTGGGACGGGAATCCGCACCTCCAAGTCCGAGGTCACCGTTCTCGGCTGGAAAAGGGTGGTGCGCCCTCTCCAGGTTGGGTTCTACAGTCTAGCACTGAAAGAACATCACATCTGAATTTCATAAACCATCAGCGGTTGTCAGCAAAACACAGCAACAGTCACCAGCGCTGAGTCGAAACATACTCCACGTTCATTTCCTCACAAACACTTGGAGTGAAACTTCGCGTTGATGTCATCGTGTTTGCATCGGGCTCCTCACGGCTTCCAGGAGTGCGGAATCCTTCCTTTCTCCTCCCTCTGGGCCCGGTTTGGAGGTGCTGTTCCTGCTTGATATCCCGGTAAGCCATTTCCCCAGCCTCGATTTTTTAAGACCATAATTTTGATTGATAATTATTGTTGGGGACATAATTCTGTTGAGCCACCCAGCAGAGTGAGAGACGTGCAGAATGAAATAGAAATGGCGTGTTGTTGGGTGCGTTCGAGCATGGCCACAACAAATGAATGGATAAATCTCCCAGAGCCGCGCTGCCAATTCAGTAGGAGGCAAAGAAAGTGGAGGCTCCCTCGCTGCAGCCTCACTTTATGCTTTCAAACTTGTGATTTACCATTTTTTTCTTTCTTAGTTTCTTTCCTTATGTCTTTCGTTCATTCCTCGTCTTCCTCCAAGCCTTTTCTTTTTCTCTTCAAGGATTATTTGGTTCATTAGATTTAGTTTATTAGATCTCCGAGATGGTTCATGGGGCGCCTCCACTCTGGCCAGCTACCGTCAGGGTGAGCATGTCCAAACCCACAAGCAGTAGCGCTCGCCTTCGCTCCTCCGGTCAGATTTGAAAGTCTGCAACTCATCCATCTCCTGATGCATTTGGACTGTGGGAGGAAGCCGGAGAGCCCTCGCGGACACGGGGAGGATGTGCACACGACTCTTGCTCTACGGCGGACGGTGCTGACCTCTGCACCGCCCGCCACCCGCTCTTCGACCAAAGTAACCACTTCTGCAGTTTTTGTCTTAAGTTCAGATTTAAACCACCAACAAATGTTGGCTGATCCAAAGTTTCCGGTTTCTCAGCGAAGCAGCAGGTGCAGCCCCGTCATATCATCTACGGCCAGCGTTAACGACGTGGTTTGCCTCTCTGCAGGAGCTCAGGGCATGTTTTCGTATAGGAAGGTCCAGGCTGGTCCAGAAGCAGACCTGTGAAAGGTGGAGGAAGCTTAGCGAGATCAACGGACCTTTAGAGGAGCCACGCGTCAGCACCCTGATGTAAATGCATTTTCCTGAACTTTGAGGTGGAAACTCAAACCACACAGATTATTGGGAGTTTTTCCAGCTGCATAAATTCCCGCAAATAAACATTGTTGGAAATGTTGGTGGGAAACGTGGTGGCTGGAGCTTTGAGAAGGAACCAGTTCACCAAATGAAGGCACATTCCGGACCGCTGTTCCAGTCCAGTCCTGGATACCAGCTCAACGTCAGCCTGATGGACTCTCATGTCGTGCTTTTTCTACCAGATGAAATGGTGCAGCTGTCAGCCGTTGTTGCCACAGCAACAGCGGCGCCTGACTCAAGGAGCTGAACGTTTGACCTCGCCGTTGATGAGAAAAAGTCAAGGTTCAGGCCTTCTCTTATTCTACATTTCGACCGTCTTCACTGAGATCTTTGGACGAGGTCAGTGGCTCCAGGTTTGTGATGTCCACAGAAGTGTTTGAGCCCAGACTCCCCCGTCCCTGTCCCCGTCCCCTCGCCCTCTCCACTCCCACTCAATTTCCAGAATTGCAGCACACTGTCATCTCTCATTCTCAGCTTTTGACATCTGAATAGGACAAAGTGGAGTTCTGTGACACAAAGAGGTGGCACTAATGAAACAGAGGCAGAGAATTCTGTGAATGCCCACAATTACCAGCTTTTGCACTGATAATATAATTTTTAGAGTGAGTGAATGATGACGGCGCCACACATTCAGAGCTGCTTCAGTGATCACAGAGCATCTTGTCATTCTGATTTTGTGGCATTCATTTTTATTTCTGTTATTCTTCCTTCACCTCCCACCAATCACTGCTCATTGTTCAGCTCTGTGGCCCACATGGCGGCTGGAACCACACTGACAGGCGCTCTGCCCGGTGGTCTGCATGAGCCAACACTGCCCCCTGCTGGACTTTGGCAGATTTTCACTTCATATGGAGAGGCCAGTGATGACCAATAATAATAATAGTAATTATTATTATTATTATTATTATTATTATTATTATTATTATTATTAATTATTATTATTATTATTATTATTATTATTATTATTATTATTATAAAAATGTTTGCTTTCAGACGATTTAGGGATGCTTTTGCACAGCAGTTTAATGAACTTAGGTGAACTGAAAAGGATATGCACCTTGAAAATGTGAGAAATAAAGTGAAGTATTCATCCCGTCAGTCTTTGTTTTATTTTTCTGAGCACAGAAAGAGAATAGCAGGTAGGCTCATCCTGATGGGACTGATGGCTGGTCAGCAAAGAAGACGAGGCTCAGCTTGCAGAAACGCTCCAAAAATGCTTAAATAGACGTTTATTTGTCGTAAACCTCATCTTACCTCCACTATCATCCTCAGCTACGACGTTTTGATGAAATACTGTATCTGTGCCTCTGCTCTTGTCCCCCTAGTCTACAAACCACCACCGTACAGCTTTAAGGAGGCAGTTCAAAGAAGAAAAAATGGGCTCAACGAACGAACGAACGAAAGGAAACACGCATCAGTCGGAAGGAAAAACGAGCCACTTGCAGGGGGAAGGTGGCGACCCCGGGGCAAGGACAAAAGGAACAGGCGTCAGACTTAAACCCACAAGAACTTCAGATGAGCGACTCGACAGCTGCATGCACCACCAGATGGAAAAATGATCCTGACCTGCCGACAGCGCCTTAAATACCGCAGACGCTGATGCGCTGCAGGTGTGTCTCACCGGCTGCAACTCACCTACGCCCCCTGGAGGAGAAGGGGGGAAAAGCAAATTGGTCAAAACAACAACAGCAACAACAAAAAAAGCAAACCTGATTATCACGTTATTCTAACTTGGCTGATGATAAACCTGATCAGCTTCTCGTCCAAGATGCTGGAAACCTTTCTGTTTCCCCTCAGAATTTTTTTTAAATTTTAGACCGTTAGCTCACAGTCAAAGGTCAGAAGGTTCTGGTAAAGGTCAGAAGGTCAGGCCGACTCTGCGGACAAGATCACGAATGCAGCAAGCGTGGAAAATAGAACATCCGCTGACCTCAGCTGTCAAAGGTCACTGCTGCCCTAACCCTGCCCACCTCCTTTCTGTAGCTGCAGTGCCCACTTTGCTCACTGGGGGGGGTCGTGAATACTTGCAGCAGCGACTCTTTCACTCACACACAAACCAACACTTGAAACTCTTATCAAAATATATTTTATTCTGGACTTTTGTTTCATTTATCTGGCAGAAGAAAGAACAGATGGATGTGATTAACCTGCAGACCAACAGGAGAAACTGTGGGAGGGATACACTGACCCAGAACGCTGCGCCGTGTGATGTCGCTTCCTCTCAAACCAACAACACACCCATATCAGCTCTTACCGACGACACAGGAGATCGGAAATCATCACTGTGCAGGTTGAACTTTACATTTGAAATACGGGACAACTTTTCATTTGGTTTGTCGAGCAACAACACTGTGACATTGTTGGATAATCAGTGGAGTTTTAAAAAAATCGAAGCAACAGTTGGATCCTGGAACTCGTCTTTGGTAGAAACCTGACTAATAAAAAAGCAAACAAAATGTCCTCCAGATAACATTTACATGTCTTTAAAGTGTCGCCGGTAAGAAGCTGTAGCGCTTTTGAATATTTCCTGACCGGTGGTGTTCAACATGTGACCTCCAGACTCCTTCTGCATTGCTTAGAAAACTGATCTGACCAGAATGAGAATGTTTTCATATTGCTTTAATATTTTTCTTTCCTGTGTGGTCATAACAAACCTGTGAAGGCAGCAAGTAAGAAAGTTTGAAAATAGTGTTGTGAGAAACTGGTTGTATTTGAGGCCACAGGTAGATGTTTGTTAACGGGCTGGCAAAAGCCAAAAAATAGGACTTTTAATAATTAAAAAAAAATAAAAAAAATCACTAATCACATCTCGGTGAACAACTGGACTTTTTTTTTCCTGACAGTATCAAAAGTGTTTGTATAATCGTGAGAGTCCAGAACCATCACAACACTATTCTGAAACCTTCTGCAGAGCAGAGCCGAGGAGCACAGCTGAGCTGCCATGTTTGCACTCAGCAGCACGGTTCAGTCCAGTCCAGTCCGGTTCAGTCCAGTCCAGTCCAGTCCAGTCCAGTCCAGTCAGGTACAGTCCAGTGTAGTCTGGTCCAGTGCAGTCCGATCTAGTCCAGTCCAGTCAGGTTCAGTTCAGTCCAGTTAAGTCCAGTCCAGTCGAGTCAGGTTCAGTCCAGTCCAGTATTGTCCGGGCCAGTGTAGTCCGGTCTAGTCCAGTCCAATCAGGTTCAGTCCAGTCCAACCAGGTCCAGTCCAGTGTAGTCCAGTTAACTCCAGTCTAGTGTAGTCTAGTCAGGTTCAGTCCAGTGCAGCCAGGTCCGGTCTACTCCAGTCCAGTCAGGTTCGGTCCAGTTAAGCCCAGTCCAGTTAAGTCCAGTCCAGTCCAGTCCAGTCCAGTTCAGATAGGTTCGGTCCAGTTAAGTCCAGTCCAGTATAGTCTAGTCCAGTCCGGTCCAGTTCAAAACGGCGGACTGTGGCTTGACTGTTGTATTTGCTGCATGAGGGGCGACAGCGGACAGAGTGATCCAGACGAGGGTCTTCTGATCAGGCGTCCTAACATTAGCTGTAAACATGAACAGGATGGAATCCTGTGCCCGACCGTCAGAGTTGGGTCATCAACTTTTCTACAACAGAAACCGAGCTGTTCATTAAAGAGCCAGACACGGTCCTGAGGT
Organism: Arothron firmamentum; assembly: GCA_016586285.1. Classification (NCBI taxonomy): domain Eukaryota; kingdom Metazoa; phylum Chordata; class Actinopteri; order Tetraodontiformes; family Tetraodontidae; genus Arothron; species Arothron firmamentum. The sequence goes on from BJFM01000374.1 coordinate 124,356, forward strand.
CCTACTGATCCCTTCAAGTATCTTTATCGCTATGGTGGAGTTCATTATACTGAAAAAGTTAAAGATGAAGATACAGAAGACCTCCTGCATCCAAGAATAGGGACAGATGTGTTTATCGGTCCGCTGCCTCCTCTTTGGCTCCGCCCGCAATGATGGAGCTGCTGCCATGTTACCTTCACACTGGTTTGTCTTAAATATTTCATTCTAGAAAGGTGAGCAGTGGGTCAGAACCATCACAGGTAGCGCAGATAGTGCAGTCTTTAACATCATGGTGGACGTGAAGAAGGCTTTCTGGTCACATGGCCAGCCTGGCCCCTCCCCCAAAGATAAAAAATATAAAAATGTTGAGATCTGAAATTTAAAAAAACTAAGTGCCGTCCTATTTCATGGTGATATGTCTGCACAATGAAATCCATCTAGTAACAAAAATGAACACTTTTATCGTTGTTTTTCATTTCCATGGTGACAAGCGTTTGAAGGTCAAAAAAGCAAAATAGCTTCAGCTTTTGGTACATATACACATGTTTAATCGTCCATCTGCATCGCTGGAAGAGTCTCTCATTTAGAGGGGAGTGTCCCGTCTGTTCAGCCCGGTCTGGACCTGCTGTGCCGACTGCTTCCTGTTCCCCTTTCCTGCTGCCTGTCTGTCGGTGGGCGGGGCCAGAATCGAAGCGCAAGTGGCGCGCTGAGCAGGTGAGGAGAGTCGTTTGGCTATGTACACATTCATGGTCGGTCCATGGCTTTGACACAGCAGCACTATTTCCTCAGGTCCAGGACACACACCTGCAGGAGGACAAGGACAAAGCAGACGCTTAGGATAAGGTCGACTG
>BJFM01000374.1:125214-154732 GCA_016586285.1 Arothron firmamentum
AAGAAATGAGTAGTAAAGAAACAGGAACAGATGAACAGATGAGATGATCACAAGGTGGAGGAGGAGGCCGAGCAGATGGGGAGAGGACAGAGGAGGAAGCAAATGGAACAGGCAGCCCAGAGGACAAAGGCAGGGAGACAGGAGAGAGATGGCGAGGGACAGAGAACAAAAGAAGCAGCAGCCCTGGAGGCCTGCTGGTACTTACTGATCCATCAGAGGCACTGGCCCCCACTTTGTCTCCTGCAGCGTTCCAGCAGACCTCAAAGATCCCCCCAGTTCCTCTGTAACTGTGGACCAACGCTCCGGTCTGCAGAAGCACAGGAAAACCAGGAGAGAGCACAGCTTTCACCTCGCTGCTCATCCAGAACACTGACTGTGTGAATGGGTGTGTGTGTGCGCGCGTGTGTGTGTTTGCAGTCATGTCTCTGTTACTGGCCTCCCTACTCTGCCTACCTGCGTGTTCCAGATGTGCACGCATTTGTCAAAGGAACCACTAGCCAGATGTCGACCGTCTGGACTGAAGGCCACGCTGTAGACTGGCTCCTGGTGTTTGGTCAGTGTGTGGATGCAGATTCCTCGTTCCACGTCCCAAAGACGGACAGTGGAGTCAAACGATGCGCTGTAGGTGGACGACAGTGGAGACACCATTAAAGCCAATACTTGTTTACTCCAGGTACTCTAGTTCACTCTAGATAATAATTGCCCACCAGGAGTGGGGCAATTATTTAGCCTGAAGGGCCACGTTGGGTTTTAGATCTTGATGAAGGGGCCGGTCAGGTGGTGCAGGAAACTAACCCCCCCAATGAGGATCGGAGGTTAGCTAAAATCCTGCTTGATGAACTATTGACTGAGAAAATATTTTGAAGAGCCTGTAAATCGGTCCAACTAGAGCTGGATGATGAAGCTCCAAATGATCACCTAGCATGTTAGCATGCTAGGTGAAGGGGGGGGTCTAAACCTTTTTCTAACCAATCAAGCTGACAACCCTCTTAATTTGGCTTTTGGAGAAGTTATTGTAAAGGCTCTGCAGGCCGTATTAAACAGTTCATTGGGCTACATGTGGCCCCCGGGCCTCAGTTTGCCCACCTCTGCTCTAATCTGTCTAAATCTGTGAGAGCGAGCAGATGATAGACCCGGTTCACAGCTGTGGCAGATCCAGATGCAGCAGGGTTACTGCACAGGTGAGCCACGATGAAAGGACAAACGTGTTCTTGACATTTAAAAAACTCAGAGAGTTATCAAAATCCATCCATCCATCTTCTTCCGCTTTATCCAGGATCGGGTCGCGGGGGCAGCAGCCTAAGCAGGGAAGCCCAGACTTCCCTCTCACCAGCTACTTTGTCCAGCCCATCCAGGGGGATCCCCAGGCGTTCCCAGGCCAGCTGAGAGACGTAGTCTCTCCAGCTTGTCCTGGGTCTTCCCGGGGGCCTCCTACTGGAGGGACGTGCCCTGAACACCTCACCAGGGAGGTGTCCGGGAGGCATCCTAACTAGATGCCCAAGCCACCTCATCTGGCTCCTCTCGACGCAGAGGAGCAGCAGCTCTACTCCGAGCTCCTCCCGGATGGCAGAGCTTCTCACCCTCTCTAAGGGAGAGCCCAGCCACCCTGCGAAGGAAGCTCATTTCGGCCGCTTGTACCCGCGATCTTGTTCTTTCGGTCATGACCCAAAGCTCATGACCATAGGTGAGGGTAGGAACCAAGATCTACTGGTAAATCGGTAAATCTCTTCACCACAACAGACCGGTGTAGAGTCCGCATTACTGCAGACGCCGCACCGATCCGCCTCCATTTTTCCCCCACTCATGAACAAGACCCCAAGGTACTCGAACTCCTCCACTTGGGGCAGGATCTCCTCCCTGACACCTTTTTCCGGCTGAGAACCATGGCCTCGGATTTGCAGGTGCTGATTCTCATCCCGGCCGCTTCACACTCGGCTGCGAACCGATCCAGCGAGAGCTGGAGGTCACGGACTGACGAAGCCAATAAGACCACATCATCTGCAATAAGCAGTGACCCGATCCTGAGGTCACCAAACCGGACCCCCTCAACACCATGCCTGCGCCTAGAAATTATGACCAAAAAAGTTATGAACCGAATCGATGACAAAGGGCAGCCCTGGCGGAGTCCAACCCTCACTGGAAACGAGTCCGACTTACTGCCGGCAATGCGGACCAAGCTCTGACACCGGTCATACAGGGAGCGGACGGCCCGTATCAGGGGGCCCGACACCCCATACTCCCGGAGAACACCCCACAGGACTCCCCGAGGGACACGGTCGAATGCCTTCTCCAAATCCACAAAACACATGTGGACTGGTTGGGCAAACTCCCACGCACCCTCAAAGACCCTGCTGAGGGTGTAGAGCTGGTCAACACTTCCACGACCAGGACAAAAACCACATTGCTCCTCCTGGATCCGAGGTTCGACTAACCGATGGACCCTCCTCTCCAGTACCCCCGAATAGACCTTGCCAGGGAGGCTGAGGAGTGTGATCCCCCTATAGTTGGAACACGCCCTACGGTCCCCCTTCCTAAAAAGAGGGACCACCACCCCGGTCTGCCAATCCAGCGGCACCACCCCCGACATCCACGTGATGTTGCAGAGTCGTGTCAACCACGACAGCCCCACAACATCCAGAGCCTTAAGAAATTCCGGGCGGATCTCATCCACCCCCGGGGCCCTGCCACCGAGGAGTTTTTTCTCCTCACCAGGAGGTGCATCGGTGGGATTGAGGAGGTCTTCGATGTATTCCCTCCACCGAGGTCAGCAGCACACCATCGCCACTGTACACAGTGTTGACAGTGCACTGCTTCCCCCTCCTCAGACGCCGGATGGTGGTCCAGAACTTTTTCGAAGCTGTCCGGAAGTCGTTCTCCATGGCCTCACCGAACTCTTCCCACGCCTGGGTCTTCGTCTCGGCAACCACTGTAGCTGCACTCTGCTTGGCCTGCCGGTACCTGTCTGCTGCCTCAGGAGTCCCACAGGCCAAAAAGGCCCGGTACAACTCCTTCTTCAGCTTGACGGCATCCCTCACCGCCGGTGTCCACCAGCGGGTTCGGGTATTGCCGCCACGACAGGCACCGACCACCATGCGGCCACAGCACCGGTCAGCCGCCTCACGCCTCCGAGGCACGGAACATGGTCTACCCGGACTCAATGTCCCCCACCTCCCCCGGGACATGGTCGAAGCTCTCCCGGAGGTGGGAGTTGAAACTTCTTCTGACAAAAGACTCTGCTAGGCGTTCCCAGCTGAACCCCACAATACCTTTGGGTCTGCCGGGTCTGACCGGCTTCCTCCCCCACCATCGGAGCCAGCTCACCACCAGGTGGTGATTGGTTGACAGCTCCGCCCCTCTCTTCACCCGGGTGTCCAGGACTTGTGGCCGCAAATGTGATGACACAACCACAAAGTCGATCATCAAACTGCGGCCTCAGGTGTCCTGGTGCCGAGTGCACATATGGACACCTTTATCCCTGAGCATGGTGTTTGTTATGGACAATCTGTGACGAGCACAGAAGTCCAACAACAGAACAAAACGTGGGTTCAGATCAGGGGGGCCGTTCTTCCCAATCACGCCCCTCCAGGTCTCACTGCAGCAGCCAATGTGAGAACTGAAGTCACCCAGTAGGACAAGGGAACCCCCAGAAGGGGCACTCTCCAGCATTCCCTCTAAGGACTCCAAGAAGGGTGAATACGCTGAACTGCTGTTCGAGCCATTGGCACAAACAACAGTCAGGATCCGTCCCCCCACCCGAAGGCGGAGGGAGGCTACCCTTTCGTCCACTGGGGTAAACTCCAATGTACAGGCACTGAGCTGGGGGGCAACAAGGATTGCTACCCCTGCTCGTTGCCTCTCACCATCGGCAACTCCAGAGTGGAATAGAGTCCAGCCCCTTATCAAAATCATGAACAACAAAGATGTATGCCAAACACAATTCCCCTGATCACAGCACTATTATGGACATACAACTTGATATTACGATGACAATAATCCCTCTGTTTGCTAGTTTTATCATATTTATTGTTTTTATTATACTGTTCATGTATTTTATCAGCTATCTAATCTCATTTACTCTTCTAAACTCACTGAAAAACTAGAGAAATGGTGACTCTTTCGGCTTTTATTTAAACAATGAGCTTTAAATGATTACTCTTACAGTGGTAAGATTAGTCTTAAAGAGGAGGACACTCACCTGGCTAGCATGAGGTTAGCACTGGGATTATTGGTTCCAGGACCAGTGGGACTCCACTTGATGGTGTAGATTTCTTTACTGTGGGCCTGCAGGTCATGGACACACGAGTCCTGCTTCATACTCCAGATCTGAAATGAGATAAGCCCCACAGTCTAAACATCTTAATTCACCTTTTTACATGATTTACTTCTTTAGCGTAGTAATACTAAAGCTGATCTGGATGTTTTAAATGTTTCCAACAGATATTCTGACTAACATTTTCCTGATTCTTTACATTGTGTTGAATTTTTAAGTTGTTTGAAAAGATTTCTTTATTATTTGAGGAGCTTTTTTTTTTTTTTAACCAGGCTGTTATTTAAGACCAGTTCCACTGAAACTGGAAATGTGATGAGAGTGATGCTCAGGTGAGCTCTGCTCAGGATGGATGCTGGGCTTCAGTGGCTGCATCTCCAACACTCCAACAAGCCCAGATGTTGGTCTGGGACCTACAGCGGAGTGCAGTGAAGCACTTCAGACTCGCCTTTAGTGTCATGTCATCAGAGCAGGACGCCAGCAGGTTCCCCGTGGGGTCCCACTTGATTGCATTGACTTCATTCTGCGGAGGAGAGGGAGAGAGAACAGAGAGTGAAGAGTAATGTCTCCTCAGAACAGAGCAGAACTGAACACAAAACAAATATTGACACATGCAGTGTAATTCTGTCTTTATTAAAATTGTCTGGTTTGAAATTTCAGGCGTGAGCAGAGGCCACGGCTGAACTAAACAGTGATGAACTGTCGCAAATGAGACCAAACAGGCATGAAGACGTTTGATCCGGATATTGTCCAACAATTTGAACTTTCGGTTCACAAACAAATGTTGAAAACCTCTTACTTTAAAAGATGCGCAGTAAAAGAGGTTAAACTCATTATAATTCTGTCCTTTAAAGAAGAAAAAGCCACAGCGCAGGTCACCTGTTTGGAAGTTTGAGACAAAAGTGTTCAGGTCTACTGCAAAGACAGGAATAATTCCCCAAAGGAGCTGCGGTGCTAAGACAGACGAGGCCCTTTCCGCCAGTAACAGCATCATGTTTTCATTTCAATATTTTAACCAGCTGCAGGAACAAACCTATTAATCAAATACTACATCTAGATGAAGATGAAAAGTGAAAGACTGACTGTGTGTCCCTGGAATGTCTTGATGGGTCGGTCCTGTCCCAGTTTACAGACATGAATACACATGTCCGTGCTACACGAGGCAAATGTGTTGTTGCTCTGCCAGTCCACGTCCAGAGCTGGAGCTGAGGGGAGCAGGGACACCATAAATACACCAGAAATACACTCTCCCACTGGCCAAAAGGCCCAGAGGACAAAGACGCTTCTCCGTACCTGAATGGAAGGGGAACTGTTGTTTGGCTTCTCCCGTGTGAGCGTCCCATATGATGGTTGTCTGGTGAGATGTGCAGCACAGTTAAGAGGCCACCATCACAAGACAATATGTCAACCGATCCGGGTAACCTTAGTAACCTTGAGCTTTCCAATTACTGGACTCTTCTCATCGCATAACATTATATAGATTCAAAAGATGGCATATTTACAAAGCTAAGCAATCTTACTTGTTCCTACAATATCATAGCAACAAGACGGAAAAGAAGCCAAAACGGCAGCAAGCAGCAGTTGGTTACCTTGTCTACCCCGGCACTCAGGATGAAATTGCCCTTTTTATTCCACTTTAGAGCAAATATGGGACCTTTGTGTTGTCCAAGTGTACTGGCCAGGTTTCCTGTTGAAAAGCACAACAACGACATCTGGAGCATCAGCACTTTAAGCAGCAGAAAAAAGTGATTCTGTTTACAAATGTGAGCCTGCAACGACTCTGGCTGCAGCTGTACAAGGAACCTCTAGGTGGCAGCACTGTACAAGGACCTGAGCCACGTAACACAAACATGACAGCTTCATAAGACAAACAAACACAAACAACGGCTTTGACAATCTTCTAGGCAACATGAGAAAATATTTAAACCAAAGTTTCAAACACTATAAAAACATTTCTCACCATCTTTTGTCCATATTCTGGCAAAGCCGTCATAAGAGCCTGTTGCTAGCAGCGTGCCTTCGCTCTGTCCAAAACACAGAGAAGTGTGTAAGAATCTTAATCAGCCTGCAAATTTGTGTTCCCCTTCTTTGCCTCGAGCTGTTGCGTTAGTCTGGGAGCGCGGGCTGAGAGGATCAGAAACAGTTGTTGTACACGTATTTCAACAACACTGCGCAACATTTAAACAGGTACATTCACTTAGCGCCTGCGTGTGCGCAAGTGACGAGATGATTGCTTACATTCCAGTCTAATGAGGTGACATCTTTGTTGCTGGGGACATCCTGACCTCCCTCTCGAATGCAGTGTCTCAAAACCAGCTGAGTGGAGCTGCTGCTGCTGTTCTCGCTTAGGTTCCATATCCGAGCCGTTGAATCTCCAGACCTGGCGGAGAGAACACAGCCCTTGATTTACCATATTTACACTGGGCCATTAAGTGCTTGATATTCTGGGGAAAATAAACACTACAGCAAAGATAATATGGGATAACGAGAGACGCCTGGCGTGAACGGTTCAACCTTGAACCCAAAACACCACTGGGTCCATGCCCACCGCCTCCGCAGATAAAGACAAGGCGAGTGACTAACCCGGACGCTAACAGGTCGCTCACTGGGTTCCAGGCACAGATGAAGACCTCTGACTCGTGGCCTCTCAGCACCATGGCCTTGTTTTGAGGGATTTCAACATCTCCGTCCACCTCCATCAGGTCTGAATGATTGTCTAAGCAGGGCACATATTTCACATTGTTATTATTTAATAATAATTGAATATTGAAAAAGAGAGAATTAAATACATTCTGCTCTACGTGATTTATTACTGACTAGCTAATGTGTGGCCTCCGTTCTCCTCTCCATTGGCAGTGTTCTCTCCATTCTTGGCATTGCTAGCCACACTGCCCCCTGTGGCTGACGCTGGTGCTGCAGCCGCCGCCTGCTGCTGGGCCATTTTGTCCCGGTAGGCCTGCTGCCTGGTCTGGACCACGTCGGGCATCACGGCGTCGATCAAAGACAAAGATTCTATCGGGCGACCATCAAACAGCGTTCCGTCCTGCGGAGGACAGGAGAACGGTTACAGAGGAGCGGAGACTGGAAAAGAGGAGAAAAGGAATTGCAGAGAGGAGCACCACCTCATTGATGCTGACTTCAGCCTCAACATACTGGAGACCCTTCTGGATGATGCTAATGAGGGCAGCAGGAGGAACCAGAGCTCCATTGATGTTAGACTGACTGATATGACTCTCTATACCAAATGTGAAGGCCGAGTGGGAGAACCCTGGAAAACAGAGCAGTGGAAGATCATCGTAACGTGATTTTAACAAGGATTTCAAAGAGGAGACTGCTACATATCTGACACGCCTGCTCAATCGTGCCCTCAAGAGATGCGTTGGAGCAGCGGTGGGATGCATCACTAACATGCCCTCCACTGTTGCTGTGGGGTTTTTTTCACATACAAATGACATCAGCAAAGTTTCGGGCCTTGCTTTGAAGACCCCACCCACACTGAGAGGTGGAGCTCAGTTGGATTGGAAGAGTAGAGTGGAGCCGAGACAGATCCTGTCAACAGACCAGCACCACCTTCTACAGTCCTGACCACTCTGGGGTCACCTGGGGTCACTCTGGGGTCCTGAGCACAGCTGTTCCCAAACCAGGCGGGGTAGGGTTGAACAATTTGGGAAAATAATCTCATTGTGAATTTTTTCCCTCAATATTATAATAGTATTATAATCAACAATTTCAGATTCATTGTACTTAAATTGTTTTTTCTTATAGGTGAGACTTGTGTTCAGATAAAGGTAACTAAAGCATGAATTACAACGAGAGGTGGTTGATTTATTTACTTCAATTACGGTTGTAAGCTTACTAAATACTCTGACTTGCCGTCATCAAGGTCTTCACAACAACAAATTGAGCAAATTCTGCCACACTAGTGTGGTGGAAGCATAAGTATATAAGTAATAAATCAGTAATAAATCACAGAAACTAACAAGAACAATGCAAACAAATCTGTGTACATAAACAAGTGGACTGCACTTCTGTCTGAACTTAAGTAAACAGGCTATAAATAATTAAAATATACATTTATAAAAAATAAAGCTTAGTCAGTAACATCACAAATACTAAAGTGCAGGAAAAGTAAGAACAAATCTGGTTTAACCAGCTGGACATTTTTTAGGTAAACCTTAAGAAGGAAAAACCAAAACATGATATTTGTTCATTTGGATATAAATCAATATACAGTTGCGCTCGAACGTTCGCTCGTTGCGCATGAAATATAACAGGAGACAATATCGCTTGTAGCTAAATTGTTTGTTTTAAGTTAAAATGGTAACACAAGCCGCGTTTCTCCTCTCCCTGCGTCCCTACACACACACACACACACACACACACACAGAGCCAGTCTTTCTGCTCCGCCTCCCTCGCTGCGTGAGCATCTCGCCCTCCCCTTTCTCCCAAGCTCAGCATCAGCATGGAGCAGGACGAGGAGTTGGCCAGTAAACAGAAGAACAATGGCTCCACACTTTGGAGATGGTTTGGGTTTAAAGCGTCAGGCGACCGGCAGCAACTTGTTTTCTGTAAATAGCGTCAAAACCTGCTGCGACTGAAGGTTCGCGCGCAACAAATCCCTTCCACCGCTTAGGACGGCGTCAAAACACACCACAAAGCCTCCCGGGGCTTCTGCCCCCCAAACAAACCCTGCTGCAGCCCTCGTTGGCGTGAGAGCCCCAGAAGCCGAAAGATACTGTTGATATGGAGCAGACCGGCTTGCAGGGCTGCTGGAAACCCGGTCGCAAGAGAGGCGGATGTCAGCGCCAGTCTGGATACCCGGCTCGCAAAAGCGCCTCACTACACGCTGAGCTACGTGCGTGAGCGTGACAGTGAACTTTGTGGAGGATTGAGAGGTTGTCTGGAGCATATTGCTGAAGCCCTGCAGGAGGCTGGAAGTGAAAAAGAGAAGGAAAAAAAGCAAAGGCGCTGTCCTGAAAAAGGAAAAAAAAAGCCTTCAATAAATCTGGTTATAAACAGGTCGGCCTGGACCTTGCGGCCATCGTGGGCTTCCTCATTCCTGATTTTGAAAGCTGTTCTTCGATTGTGTGTTATAGAGGACAGAGCGTGGATGACGCCCGCCTGACACGGGTGGTTCCTCTCTGCAGCACAGCTTCTCTGAGAGCTGGGAGAAGGGAAGTGGGTGACTACACCTGGGCCTGCCAGGTCACCAGCCACGCGCTGGGGACGGAGACTACGGATGCTTGAGGAGGTAATGGAGCAGGAAAGGGCACTGGTGTGAAAACCGGAGGGCTTGTGCCCACCTGGCAGGACATGGAGGTCCTGGAGACAACCAGGAGGAAGGCACTCAACCCATCCACCAGTGACCGACTGGACATCATTCACTTTCGTTCACTCTCTGTTCTTCAATTGCCTCGCTTTGTTAATAAAGATACACATTTATTTGACCCGCTCTGTCCTGTCTCTGTTGCTCTCCTTTCCCGGCAACGCTAATTCCTTTGGTCTCCTCCCCTCGTCCCCTAACAGCACCTACGGGAGGTAACAGCCCCCCCCTGTTTTAATGATTTTACTCTTCTGTGAGGTGTCATTAAGAGTCATGAAAGTCCTTTAAAGAAAACGGATTCATCTTATTATTATCATATTAGTCAAGAGTGCAGACATGGGTCTAATGGACGTGGACAGAATACCTGACTCCTGTAGGTATCTGTAGACCAGGAAGTTGACCTCATCACTGCTAATGCTCATCTTTAGTCCCGTTACACCATGAGGTCAGAACGCATACACCAAGCCTGGAAAACAGAGAAGAAGAATCATGCATCAGGTTACTAGCACACCACCCTTTCTTCATATGCTGTCATGCTTTCTAAATGGTTTTTTAAAGGGAAAGTCCATAGAGGACAAGCAGAGTTGTCCAGACCTTTGTTGTTTTCTGGGGTATTTAAGACATTTAAGAGGCCAAAATGGTCAAAAGGTGTGCCTGGGGCCCCACCTCCAACTTTAACATCCTCAGCAACAGGGAACTGTGTGTTTTCAGTCCTGATCTCAGCCCAGGTTATATGTAAAGTTTAAGTACATCCCTCATGAGCAACGCCTAAATAAGGATGAAAAACACCTGATGCAACTATGTAATTTGGCATAAACTCCCAAAACAGGCCTCAAACACGTGCGGGTCATGTTTTTAGCAGTAAGCTGCACTGTTAGATCACAAACAGACAGAGAGAATAACACAAATCAGTTATTTCATACGCACTAGCCATAAAAATACAACTGGAAAAATGTCTGGAATCCTATTTTCACTTGCTGATTCCGATTGAGCGAATAGAATGTTCGATTCTTGAAAAAACATGGAAGTGCAACAGTTTTCTGAACTTGCTAGAGGGGGCGTGAACAGCAGAATTATCACAGGGCACCAGTGTGCTTGTATTTGTTACAAGGTGACTTTCCCCAGATTCAGACTTCTCATGGCACGAGTCCACCCAGGATCTGCTCAGTGTAAACACACACCACATTAGCCTGAGGTTCTCTTAGTTAGATTCAGTTGTGCTGGTCTGGAAACATGTAAGCGGAGTATTTTTTTTCCTGGCCACACAACAGCTGTTGTCAGTATTTGGGACAGAAAACATCAGCTGCTCAAATCTTATTAAACAATGAAATGAGTCCACTGATGCAACGTTGGCTAAGGTTAGAATTGCTCTTCACCCAGTTGCACATGAATGGGATCAGTGTTCCTTAGATAAGGAGATTACATCACCTCTACCAGAGCGCGATGGCTAGTATTGCTAACTGTGAAAAGACGAAATGTTTCTGCTGGCTTCAGCTGAGAATGGGGCAAAGAACTTAACACTTTTCACTTTGAATGAGCCAGAAATGTTAAAAATCTGGAGCCACTTTGTCTCATGAATGACGACTGACCAGGGAATATGCAAGAGTACTAACATACATAATAGCAGGAAGAACTAGTGTACAGTAAAATAAGTAGACATTAGCATGTACAATAAAGTATTTATTATCAGCAGATTTGTCTGAAGAAGCAGGAGGACATTTATTTTAAAGCTCTTAAAGTGAAACGTGATCAGGGTAGTTCCTGTGTCTCAGGTGCAGTGCCACTAAACCGCCACCGGATGGCACCCTCTCGCCATCAGACCGCTGAGGGACTGTTGTCTTCCTCTGTGTGTGTCCCCTGAACGGTTGGTGTCTGTGCTGTGTCACAACAAGTTCCCAAAATAACCACCCAAGAACATAAGTAAGGGCAGCAGTAGGCCTGACAGTTCTGTGGTCGAGCGTCAGCGGCAGTGGTGGAAACAGCCCTCTTTGGGCTGCCTGGAGAGTAAAACTCTGGGCAAGACCTTCCATTTGGGTTTCCTTGTTTGACAAGGTGTAGAACAACTGGAGCGGATTAGCATAGCCTTCCCAATCTTTTACTTTCCATTTCATAATCTGGTAACCACCCTTAGTCTTTGTTTTTCCCCAATATTAGCCTTTTTTTTTTGCTTAATTTGATGAATTCTCTCACTATAGCTGCATTAGTTCTAACGCGCCAGGCTGTCATTTAAGCAGTTTTCGTGGCTTCTATTTTGGTTTCCATGTTTAATCAACATTTCTTGGTTTGGCAAACAGATTAAACGAGAAAGTCTGTTGGCATTACACAGAAAACAGTGTGTGAGTCTAAGACGCTACGCTCCGGTTTCTGACAAACTTGTTCTTCGTGAGAGCTAGTTGGATTCGTAAATGCAATTACATCTCACACACACACACACACACACACACACACATCAGAAGACAAGGGCAAGCCATCAAAGGTCGGACCAGTCAGTCAGATCAGAACGTTGCAGGACATCAGTGGAAAAAGTCAACCCATCCCAGGTGCAGCGCAAGAATGCTTCCTCTACTGCAGTACTGAAAAAAAGCGGACAATTTTTTCCCCACTTCACCTGAACGCAGCACGATGAGGAAGAAGAAATGATGCAGCTAAAACGTTCAGTATTCCACATCCTGAGGGAGAGGAGCAACCTCAATGACACCATGTGACTAACACGTGATGCTGATTGTTAGGCAGGCCCTCAGCCTGGATTTGATGCTCTCCCTGTGTACGTTTCCCTGTGTAAGTTTGGACCAGTCAGGCCTAAACTGGGATTTTACTGGGACAGCTGATTAAAAAAGAGATCAATGCTGGGAAAAACAGAACAGGTGGAACTCTATTCACTCCAGCCACATCAGTAGAACATGGAATAAATAAAAACAAATGGATGAATGAATTATTAAAAATAATAATATTGGGTTTTTAGGACGACCAACAAACTGTAAGAATGCATCAAATCATCAAAGTCAGAAACGCAGCAGAACGCTGACATTAAAGAGCGCAGAAACTGGAGAAAAAGTTTAGCAGCTAATAATTCTAGAAAACAAAAAAGGTTCCACAGAAGCTGTTTTCTCCTGAGAGAAAGGAGGTGAAGACCCCACACCCTAAAAAGCATGAGGTATGTTGGGCTCTCACTCTTCCTATTTCTCATTCAGAGTCCATAAATTCTTTAGCATTCTCTATCTGCCATTCTTCCAAAAATATTTATTTTGCCACCACGTAGACGGAGGCCCAAGTGAGAGAACCGGTTCCTGCAAAGTTCCTCCCCCAGTATTAGGTCATTTTAGAAAAATCAGAAGGTAATCTGCTGTTTTGTATTGTGACTTCAATAAGCATATCTGGCAAATACGTCTGGCAAAGACTCACCACAGTGTAAGTTTCTATCCAGCAGCGCTACTGTTGGGTCAGCACCTTCAGCCAGGGGTTCAGAACCTACAACGAGAGGTAGAAAACAGTCACTGCCTTGACTGGATGCTCTTCATGATGCTGCATTGCACACATACACACATCTAGTCTATGGCAAGGATGAACGATGAAATGAAGGCACACACATGTGGGGCTGTCACGATTAGTAGTTTTTGGAGACGATTAATTGTCGCGATTGACAAATATATTGTCAATTTTTTTCTTTTTTATATTCTACTATCAGCATAATGAGATTTAATAATACACATTCTGTACTGTCCTGTACACAATTTAATGACTTTGACGATCAGAAATAGTTGGGTGTATTACTGGTGGTGTTATTATCCTAACCATAGCATATTATCCTTGCCATAGCGTATTATCCTAGCCATAGCATATTATCCTAGCCATAGCATATTATCCTAGCCATAGCGTATTATCCTAACCATAGCATATTATCCTAGCCATAGCGTATTATCCTAGCCATAGCATATTATCCTAGCCATAGCGTATTATCCTAGCCATAGCATATTATCCTAGCCTTAGCGTATTATCCTAACCATAGCATATTATCCTAGCCATAGCGTATTATCCTAACCATAGCATATTATCCTAGCCATAGCGTATTATCCTAACCATAGCATATTATCCTAGCCATAGTGTATTATCCTAGCCATAGCATATTATGCTAGCCTTAGTGTATTATCCTAACCATAGCATATTATCCTAGCCATAGCATATTATCCTAACCATAGCATATATGCTAGCCATAGCGTATTATCCTAACCATAGCATATTATCCTAGCCATAGTGTATTATCCTAACCATAGCGTATTATCCTAGCCATAGCATATTATCCTAGCCTTAGTGTATTATCCTCGCTATAGCATATTATCCTAGCCTTAGCGTATTATCCTCGCTATAGCATATTATCCTAGCCATAGTTCGCTGCCCATCCAACCAAGATGAGAGGTAAACAACACGTGGCTGCGACGGTGACGCTGAAGCTGCTGCAATGACATCAGACTCAGATTCATTGTTATTTAATCCAACTTTGTGGATAAAATAAGTAATTGATGGTAATTGCGAATATGAAAAATAATTGCGATTGACGAATATTGTAACATTCGCAACTGCCGTACAGACATTTCCCCCCTTCTCCTCTCTTGTATCCATCTGCAGGTATTGCTGACCCCATGGTTGTGCACTGACCTCTGACCCACTTAGCTCAAACTTTGATTGCTCAGTGTAACTACAATATTTGCATGTATGATGTATGTCTATTCTCCCCTCGATCTGTTCCGTCCCTTTTCACCCCCCTCTTTACCCATCTGTCCATCAGCAGGAGGGTCCCCTCACATGAGTCTGGTCCTGCTCGAGGTTTTGTCCTGTTAAAGGGATTTTTTCTGCTACTCCTAAGTGGGGGTCAGGCTCTGGGTTTCTGTAAAGCACCCGGAGACAGTTCTGATGCTAACAGACACTGAAGAAAATAAGGATGAGCTGCATTAAGTGAATCAAAGAGAGGTGGAAGCGTGCATGGACACAGTGGCACAGTGCTCCCTAATAATTTGCTCATTTTTATTTATTTTGTGGTTGTTTTGCAAATTAGATGCTCGTTTACAGTCGGCACAGACACCTGAAATGCAACAAATGCCAACGGAGACGGCCAGACTCCCGGGATACGACTGGATTACTCTCCCACAGAGGAGACGGCGGCAAAGGAGGGAGCACAAACAAAAGCAGGAGAAGCGGGTTGCGCTACAGGCTAGGCTAAAGGCTAAACCATTCCAACTACCGCCGCCAGCCATCCTTTGCACAAACGTCCGACCTCCTGCAAACAGGGTTCAAATCAGAATCAGGTGTCTGTGGGGGTCTAGATAATAAATAAAAGTTTTATCAAATCAATATGATTGTTAACAGGTGCTATATGGTGGACAACAAACTGTGAAATATCACTGACTCCTCTGAAGCCTCTGTAGGCGTCTCATGACCCCGTTTGACCTCAGTCATTCCTCATCATGGAGACGTTTCCATGGGAAATCTCACATTTTCCTGTCATTCGTGTTTATTTTCCTGTTCCTTTCTACACTTCTGCCATCACCTTTTCTCTTTTTTGTCACCATGCTTGTCTGGCTAGCAGCGTGCATCAGCTGCTTCTCTGGAAGCAGCGTCTTATCAACGCCGACAGCGCTTTCTATAAAGCGCCTAGAGACAATTTGGAGTGAAAGAGATGCTATATAAATAAGGCTAAATGAATTTAATTTAGCCTTTTTGGGAGGTGCATAACGCATTCTTGCGGCGGTCGCAAACAATTCAACACTTCCACAAAGGCCCCATAAGCTACGCTGACGGGGAAGCACAAACTAGGCTGGTTAAGTCAAGACCAGCGTCTGCAATAGGACGCAGGGGACCCATCGTCCAGGCTGCAAGCAGACCTGGATGAATGGGCCCGATGTGTCCGATCACGCATATCAAAAGGCAGTGTAAACAGTTTTACAAAAAGAAAGATATTTCAAAAAAGAGAAAGACTGTGCAAATGTGTAATATTATTATTAAATCCAATTTCTATTTTTTAACTGTTTCCTCAATAATAAACTGGCTGGAGCTGCGGTGCAGCTCCGTGCCAAAACAGCGCTGGAGCTGATTACTTTCCATTCGAATCAACACGCCATTGTGCACCGGCCTTCTAAAATATATCAAAATACATCTGTATGAAAAAAAATAAACCTAATGCACAGGAAATAATCCTCCTTTGAGTGGAAATAACTGAATTACCCATGCTAAAGGCACACACATCCAAATGAAAACATCCTCTGGATGGAGGACATATTTCAAACTGAGTCTTGCTTTGTAGCTCGTTTACATTACAAAGCGGGGATTTTTGGTTTGTAGCTCTAGTCATTTTTCGGTCGAGTTGTTTCACGTTCTCCTGGAGGTTTCAGCGGTTTTTGTTCTTCTTTTAGCCACTGTCCCCACATTCAGTCCGGAGGGATTTGGTGCTCGTTGTTGAATTTGCTTTCACATGTTTTTAATAAATCTTCGTATTGCATCTGTTGCGATTTCTGCTTCCACTTGTGGCTCCAGACTCTGTTCCATTCGTGACACAGGGAAGCCGTTGCAGACCACAACAGCGACCAGAGGGGTTAACCTGCTCGGCCTGCCGACATCAAAGCCAGAAGAACAAAAGAGAGATCTCTGTGGTTTTCATCGCAGCTGCTTACGTACCACCACGTGCTAACGCTACACGCTGAGGCTGCTTCTTGGGCACACCCTGGAGTCTTTATCCTCGCTGGTGACTTTAACATCAGAATCTCATGTCGGTTCTCCTCGGGTTATATCAACGTGTCAAAAGTACACTGATCACGTGCACACAAACCTAGACAATGCAAACAAGATTCAAGACGACTATGCCCTCATCTCAGGCAGTTTGACCACTACAAACCTCTCATTAGCAGGACTGTCTGAGCCAGCAGTATCACAACTCCAGGACTGCTTTGACAACACACAGCGGAGCATCTTTAGCCACTCCAGTGCTTAACATCACACACAGTACGTTCACATGCATGCAAGAAAGTCGATATTCCTGCCTTTGTTCGACTACATAAAATGCACGTGGACACATTAGTTTGATTAAAATGGGCCCAGAGAACCCTGGAAGAAGGCTAAACACTCGGGCCTGATGACTACCACGACCACGCACAGAACTGCGAAATCCACCAATTTAAGCGGAAGCTAATTTGAACGTAGAGCATCACAGAAGTTTTACTGAAATGCTGTTTTCCTGTTGGAAAAGGAACTTAGACATTTAAAAAAAAAAACATGTAGAGTTCATGTTTTCTCTTCTTTAATAACAGGAGCTGATGGCCAACATGTTCTCATGGGTGTTGTCTGCATGGATAGATGAAGACAACGATGATGATGATGATGACGATGATGATGATGCCTGGACACTGGCCAGAGATTATTCTGCTTGTTGCTGATTTCGCCACCTTGCTAGTTTCGCGGCTACATGCTCTGTTGCAGTCTGCTGCAAAACTGTTGGGCGAGACCATTTTTTGAGTTTTGTTTTTCTTATGATTAACATTTTTTTGGAATTGCTTTGTATTTTATTGAACTTTATTTAACTTAAAACAATTAAGGGTTTTTTTTCACTACATTTTATGTAAGTCATGACATGCAAAGATGGCTCTTTTAGTTCCTAAACTGTAATAAATGCATGTTTCCTTTTAATAAATACATTTTGAAGTAATTAGCTTCAGTTTTCATCTTAGCAAAACACATTGCAAATATTGCACTGAAATTGCAATATCTGCCAGAAAAATCACACTTACATCTTTTCCTAAAATGGTTCAGATCTAATTCTCTCCTTAAATCACAGAAACATCCCACTGACAGAGAGTCATCAATGTGGCACAAAAAATCACTGGGCGCAAACTGCCCTCGTACTGTGCGAGCGTACGGCGCGTTGCTACCGCACGGCCTCTATGGTCACCTGGGACGCAACACACCTTGCAGAGCAAACTCAAACAGAGCACTGCACACTCCGCTGATCGGCTCAGGGGGCGACTGGGGAACTTCACTCTGCATCTGACACAGTTTTTCAGGACAGATTTGAGACGATGATTAACAAAAGAAGCAAAAAGAGAGAGTTGGTAGGAGGCCTGGACCAACCGAAGCAAAGCTCGGTGTGAAAGGGACTCATCATGGCCGCAGATGTTGGACCGAGCCACACAAGCACAGGAGGACGTCTCGTGGTAATTTACCAGAACTGGAAACTCCCGCTGCTCTCTGTGCTCATCTCCAGCTCATTTGAGTCCACTGTCTGCGAGTTGTCTGGTCCCACTCCAACATCACTGCTACCGTCTGAAGGACCCCCTCCATACACAGCTTGTTAAAGCCTGCCTCCCCTTTTCTGGTCTTCCTCATTTCTGCCATCATACACTCCTCTCCCACAACTGGAACTGTCCCCACATCCTTCCAAACTGCTGCCATTACCCCAGCTTTGAAAAGAAAATCAGCTGTCTGTATTATTACTCAAAGCGCCTCCATCCACCACATCAGTGCTGCACTCCAACAGCTCCACTCACGCCCGGTTCCAGGCTTTCCACCACTTGGAGCGTACCGTATAATAATGGCAGGAGGGGAGGGGAGGGGGGATTTTCCTGTTCTGTGTAACGACTGGAAAATAAGTTGTTAAAGCAGGCAGAGCACAGTTAATACAAGTGTATAACTAGCACAAGAGGAAAGTTGATTCTATTTTATAAAGAAATAAATGCTTTCCAGCTGCAATAAGGTTAAGGCACATGGTACAGGCGGTCAACAAGGCTGCAGACCTCATCGAATCTGTCAACATATGTAACATGTCTTCATAAGCGCATCATTATATGTACATATATCTGCGTAGGGCTGAAACGATCGGGTAATTCGATTCGAGTAATTCGATTACTGAAAAGTTTCGATAAAAATTCTTTGTGTCAAAGCTTCGCTTAAATTCGGTCCGCCATACTTTGCTCTGCGTTTGGCAGGGATGGTCGTTCCTGAAGTGCAACATACTCGTTGCTCGGCTGCTGATACGTCACTGAAAATCGATGTGAGGATTGAAAAGAATTTAACATTCAAAGGAGAAGAAAACGTGGTTCAGTGTGTCCTCTGGAAGATGCAGTTAGCTTAGCATAACAGCACAACGCTGCTGCTGCTGCACCTCCAAAGGAAACATCCGGTCTCTGCTAAAAGTCCACAGATCGGACTGGAAACAGCAAGCTAAGCTAACGATAATTAGCAGCAATTAACAGAAATCAGTGTTATCCATGATTGAGAGAAGTCTGCTAACTAACACACTTTGTTTACAGCTCTGTTAAAAGGCTGATTTAGAACTTTAATCAATGCAGCGGCTGATCTGCTAGCTATCATGTTTCCCCAACTTGGCCCAAGTTTTCCATGTTTTTGCTGAAGATAATTATATTATGGTAATAATCCAGGGAAAATAAAGTGCTGTAGTGAGTTTGTTAGAGCCTGAACTTGCAAAACTCTGTCTAATTAACTCCGTATCTGTTTGATATTATTTTCATATGTTCAACGGAACACGAACGTTACGGATGCTTCTCAATAAAGTTAGGGTGAATTTTTTTTTTAAAAAAAAGAAAAAGACGCAGTATGTGAAGTATGTTTCTTATTCGATTACTCGATTAATCGCCAGAATAATCAATAGAATACACGACTCCTGAAATAATCGATTGCTGCAGCCCAATATCTGTTATCTTGTTAGCAAAGTTTGCAAAAAAGGACATACGCCATTCACAAAAAAATAAAAAATAAAAAATAGGTGTATTAATACACACATAGTGGACTTTGTGGTTACGTGACACACCTCCGTACACCATGTAACATTACTACTTTGCAAACCTGCAATGAGGACAAAACAAGGTGGCCAGTTCAGGCCACTTTCCTTACGTCTGGGTCAATCTGAACACTTTCTTCCCACTAACGTTGCACTGAATCATGTGACATAAAGACACTTAATCATGGGTTGAGGGTGGAGGCAGCATGTCATATGTAAACACAAAATATATAACAAAAATATATATATATAGGGTTAAGTTAATGAAAAGGTTTTGGAGCTAAGAAAAACTCCCCATGTTGTAACGTAGTGACATTATTATACAAGGGAAAGGTATATTCCAGCTATCTGATCAGTTCTAAACTGTGGCATACTGAGCATATATCACAGTTGTGTATGTTAATGTTATATCAGCTTAACTGACAGTTATTACAAGATCTTAGCGAGAGAGAAAATAGAAATGTTTAAAGTAAAGTTTGACCTCCCAGGAGGGTTAACGATGGACGAGTGGATTGAAAATGTCAGGCAGCATTAACGCCCACAGAGGTGGAGCAACTGGAGAAAGGGCAGAGAAAAATCCCCACCGTGACGCAGACCAAGTCGTCTGTGAAGTGCTTTAAAGACGGGTGTAATGCTAAAGGTGTGGAGATTAACTTTAACACAACGTCCACACAGAAGTTCAGCAACATCCTGTGGTGTCTTTGATGGCACAGTCAGAAACGCTGAAGGCTAACTATATGGACTTAGCAGCTATATCAGTCTCCAGGATGAACCGAGACATTAACCCACTCAGCCTCTCCTCGTGCCTTCTCCAAGACACCGACAGCTCAAACCTTCATCTTTCAGCATAGAAAACTGACTTCAAAGCAAAGATAGCCCTGGAATATTGTGTGCAGGATTCTAGAATGAAGAATAATTTAAATGTAGTTGTATTTTCAACACACATTAGACTTTCACAGAATAACTTTGCCTGGGTAACGTCTTCCCTGTAAATTGGAAATATGGAGTGAGAGACAACAGGGCATGGATAGCACTAAAAACCAATTACGGATGCGTTCAACCCTCTGAAAAACCAGAAACACTGGCTTTTTGTTCTCTACATGACTTGAAAAATCCAATTGTAATCCGATTTCTGAGTTATCGGTATATTCATGTGGCATGGAGACCTTCTGTTGCTCCTCGCTGGGCGGCATGCCGGCCTACGCTGTCATGGCGTGATGCTGCAGCCGCACTGAGGCTGACAGGAAGCAGGACACGTACTGTGCTCTTCTGTCTGAAGCATGAGTTAGGAGATTTGTTGTCGTATTGTCTCACACTATTTCTATTTTTTTTAACGTTCACATTCCACCAAACAGCGTGGACATGAAGCCCGGTGTGTTCAAAGCAGACAACAAAGAATGAATTATTAATATCCTGCCGTCCTTCCTCATGTCACTTTAATTCATTTGATTAATTGAGACTACACACTCGCTACTTTAACACATTATTATAAATGTCAGTTGAAAGTCGGTTGGAATTTTACCGACCGGCTGAAGGCAGCAGCAACATAACGACGTGTGTGTGTACCAGCCAAGGCTAGTATCCGGAGAGGTAGGGTGGGATTTGGTAATCAAAACCACAGCCGGATTATTAACATAGTTGTAATTACTGTGGTGAATTTGCCATTTCAAAAGTTATCGTAAAAAGAGCAGCATCTACTTATGTATCAATAGAGACAAATCACTGGACAGGTTCAAGAAAAAGGTCAGATTGGACATTTTCTGAAGACAAGTACAAAGACTCTAAATTTCTGAAGACCAAATAAAAACTGAGACCCACAAACAGGCAGCAACCGCAGTTTGCTGCAACCAAGCTCATGGGAGGAAACTGCTGACCTCCGATATTTATTAACCGTCTTCCAAGTCAAGAAAATGTGGCTCATCTACAATGATGTTTTGTTTGAATTCTTTTGAGAGCCTGAAAATGAAGGCAGGTTGAGTATGTAAGCAGTAAACTCTTAAACGAAGGCTGGGAGCCAGCACTTGATGGGATCTCATTGGTTTGTTTTAAATCCTGCGTGGCGGCGTTCCAGAAAACAGCTTCAACATGTTGTTTGTTTAGTAAAAGCCCCATTAGCTTTTGCAAGGCAGCAGCCATTCTTTCCAACATACATTATACACACCAACAGTGTGCATAAAAAAATACTGCTGAAAATAAAGGTCACTGTATGTAAACTGCAGCGTTAAAACCCCACACCACAGCCCGATTCTTTAGGTACCAGACGGACCTAAATGCAGTGCCACTCAGGATAAGCAGGCTATATTATAGAATTAAAATGAATTCAAAAAACATAACCTACTTCTGAGTTTTTTTTGGGGGGGGGGGGTTCATAGTGATGATTTGCTTGCTGATTTAATGCAGATGAGTATTGTAAAATATTCCCAGCAAATAAAAAAGGTGCCACAGGTGGAGTCGGGCCAACCTAAAAAAAATAAAGATAAATAGATGTCTGTGGCTCAGAGTATGCTACTTGCTATTTGTGTTGTTCATGTTTTATTCTCCAGACCTGGTTTTCATGAACAATGATCTTCATCCCTTCTTACTAATCGTACAGGTGTGTCTACATGGCCCATGGCCCTCTGCTGGACAAATATATTATTACAATGGATTCACAGCGTATCAGCGCAGTAATAATCCACTTCAAATGTTCCTGGGCTTCCACGGGTGCTGCTCAGGCAGCAGGTGAGGTTCCAGGGGGAAAAGGAGGAAGAGGGGGAGAACAGCAGCCTAAATACTGACGTGAGACGGACAGGAGTAGCATGTGTGGTTATGGTGGAACAAAAGCTACGTGACATATTGTTGTCATAAAACACCAATGTAGCAGCATCAAAATGTTTTATGACGATACGCTTTGGTGCCTTTCGGTGCCCTGTCACAGCCTGGCCTGTGGCACAGACCACCATACAAAGACCTATAGAAGCACCTGTGCATACTAGGAAAACAAAACAAAACAAAAATACATTAATGCCTCTCTAATTAAATGTAATTACTTCTAGAAATACCATTACAACAAGATATTGATATTGATAAAGTTTCTTGTTGGGTGTTTTAAACGTCTTATTTTTCTGTTGAGTGATCTAATTTGGGTGTTAGCATTAGGTTCAGTTATTCTTTTGTGTGTCTAGAGAAAACTGTTCCTAACAGCCATTGAGCAAATAGAAAGCCACTGTTCAAAAACAACCTGATAATTCCACAATGTCAGTTGGAACTGAACACGAGAAAGTGTCCTTTAGCCCTTTTGCAAGAAAAAAAAAAAAACAATCCGTCCATAAAACATTATCCCAATCCAGAAAACACAGAGCATTACAAAATCTTTAAGACAAACCTGAAGTGTGAATGACTGTTCTGTCTCCTCTGAGATAAATATAGCTGAGTGTCATCAGCATAGCTGTGAACATTTATTCCTGCTGCTCGTAAACGTTTAGGTCAGGCGACTGTGGCGGCCAGGTCAAGTGACAGCGCTCCATCACTCTCCTTCTTGGCGAGATAGCCCTGACACAGCCTGGTGTGTTTGAGGTCATTGTCTTGTTGAAAGACACGTGCAAACTAGGGATGCAAATTATCAATGAATTCATTAATTGATAGTTGATAATCTTATCAAGTATCAATATCCATTTTTTTCATCTGAGAATTTAGGCCAGAATGTTTTAACATAAAAATCCACATTTTGTTTATATACAGAATACAAAAGGCATAATATATTCCTTAATAAAATATTTATTTGACAAACTGCAAAACAGGCAACTGCATCAGAGGAATAGAGAATGAAACACATGTAAGCTATGAGCGCCAGCATTTATTTGCTCTCTTGAACTCTGAAAAGTGACAGTAAAATTAATCGGCCTAGCCTATGACAGTCAACTTGAATTTAAGGCTGACTAAAACAACTTCAAACATCCCTGAGCAAAATGAGAAGGCCTACCCTGGCTAGAACAGTCAGCTTAAAATACAAGCACCGGCTGAAAAAAACGGTAACTGTTTTGAGCCTCTTAATGCCTATGTATTTTTATTCAAGAATATGAGCATTTCCACATGCTCAGGATTGCGCAGCCTGTTTACAGTGCAGCCCTCTGCAATTACGGTTTTAGACAGCCAGCGAATTCGTCGTAAACGGCCAGTTGTAGAGTATGCACCAAACATGGTACGTTCCGCACGTTGTCATGAACACAGGTGATTACTCTCCCGCCAGTCCCCATGACTCTACGGCCTCATTTAATTTTTCCGCTAAGTTATCCGCCGTGTTTATCGGCATCATATCTTTTGCAACCACGTTGCAAATCCTCTGGGTAATGCCCTCCACTCGTGTCTCATCCCAGGTATTCTTTCTTATGGCTAATACTGTGGGGGGTCATAGGTTGCTGCGGTCCAATACTTGCGGCTGGATGTGGACTCTTTACGTGCTACATTAACAAACTGGTCAAATTGTTGTACTTCCAAACAGCATCACATATTTTGCACCTTGCCTCTCGGTCGTTTTTCAGTTTGAAGTATTCCCACAAAGGACTTTGTTTTGACCGCTTCATATTTGTGTTTTTGGTTTTTTTGGTTTTTCGTGTCAGCACTGTTTCAGAGCCGTTTGGTGTAGGCGTGGTGTGACCTCTTGCACCTTTGTGCGGGCTGGCGAGACATTAAATCAGCACTACAATGCATCCACAGAAAACAGTCCAGCGATAGAACACAGACTTCAATTAATTGAAAATCGTTTATTTTTATTGAATTATTTCATAATGACACCCCTAATGCAAACGTAAACTTGATGGGATGGCATGTCGCTGCTGGTAGCCATGCTGGTTCAATGTGCCTTCAATTTTGAATACATCAACAAGTGTTACCAACAAAGCTCCCCTACACCACCGCCACCCCTTCTCCATGCTTCACGGTGAGAAGCATCCATGTGGAGACCATCCATCCACCTTTTCTGCATCACACAAAGAGCAGCACATGGAACCAAAGATCGCAAAGCTGGTCTCATCAGACCAAAGCACTGATTCCCGCTGGTCTAATGTCCATTCCTTGTGTTTCTGGGCCCAAAAAAAAAACTCTTCTGCTTGTTGCTTTTTCTCGGGTGCCATTAAATTTGTGATTTCTGAGGCTGCTGAGTCGGATGAAGTTATCCTCAGCGGCAGAGGTGACTCTTGGTCTTCCTTTCCTGGGGCGGTCCTCATGTGAGACAGTTACATCATAATCATTCTTGGTTTTTTTTTTAACTGCATTTTTTTTCAACTTGCACAGTAATGACAGACTGCTGTTTACCTGGCTTAGCTAACTTCTGCACAACACAACTGATGGTCCGAGCCCCATTAAAAAGGCAAGAAGTTCCAGAAATTAACCTTGAAAAGTCACACCAGCTACAGTTACAGTTTGGTATGGTCCTTTAACTACAACACTGTTTTTGTCCCAGGATACAAGCAGAATAGAACAGAAGGAAACTGTCTAATTCAGAACAACACTGCTTGTAGGAAACATGCCCCATCTAAATTGATATGTTTTGGTTTGGTTTGTTTTGTTTTGTTTTGGGTTTTTTTTTAGGTATGATAATGTCAAAGAACAAAAACTGCCAAAGTTAGCTGAGCCTTGGGTAAACTGGTGGCATGTAGGGTGATGAAGGAGAGCTGTCACAAACTGCACCTCCACATCAGTATAAACACATTTCCCACTCAAGTATTTGAAAAAAGTGTTTCATTCTTCTTGTTTTAGTATGAAACTCTGGGTTCTAACAGGGTTTTAATTATTTTAAGTTTGGGGAATTATTTCATTCAGAGAAAATAAATAGTAATGTTGGATTGTTCAAATAAAGATCAAATTTACATTAAAAGGTATCTTTAGAATGCCCCTAGTGCACACAGCGGAGACTTGATACTGGCTTAGTTGATGGGGATCCTGTTAGAAGAGTTTGAGACAATACCTCCAAACTAGCCATAGAGCTTTTTAGGAAAACTAACACGTGGGTCATAAAAGAGAAAAATAGGACAACATGCATATTGACATATTGTTGGAGGCTAGGTTGGACTATGTCCATGTGTTTAAAAATGCCACATTAATGTAGTAAATTAACCCGAGATATATATATATATATAAAAAAACAATTAACAAAAAAGTACAGCATGTTCACTTCTTTACTTTAAACCTGTATTTCTTTTGTCATGTTGATTAAAGTTGTTTACATGCTGCAAAAATCACTTAAGTAACTCAAAGCTACTAGCAGTAGCAGGAAGGAAGGGCGCGCGAACTGTCCTGCGAACACATGCGTGGTGCGCGTGCCCACTCACGCGCTGACGCGTGCCCATCCCCCACTGCCGAACGAAAATATAGAAATAAATGTATATAAGCTGCGTAATAACGTAAGCGGACATCGTGCTTGCGGACACACATGATCTATACAGCAGCAGGTGTAATTTATAACGGCAATAATGACATAAACAGCGGGAAACACTTACCAGAAGCTCCGAAGCACACGGGAGGGGGTGGCTTCTCCTCTGTGCTCCGAATATGGAATCTCCTCCTCCAACACAACCGCTGTTTTCAAGCTGTAATAAACCTGGAAATGCGTTATAACGAAACCCAGACCCACTCGGCTGCTGCTAGGAGTCCCCACTGAGTGAAATGTTGCAAATACACGGGCATAAATAACGGTAAATCCCCCAAAAAGTAGACTGGATGGACAGCTGAGTCTGGGTTGTAGCTGTGCTTCGCTCGTAGAGAAAAGAGCCAAACGGTTCAGTAGCAGCCAACGGCTCACGCTGACCCGCCAAGCGAAAGTGAGGCCGGCCCGGGCTTCCTACAGCAACATGGCTGCCGCAGTGTGGAGGAGAATGGCGCAGTCACCTCACACTGCTTCATTCAGCACAAACCAAAACACACTTGCACTCATTTTATTTCCTAACTCTCATGACTGCAGAATAGTTGATATACCTTATTTTTCACCATGATGGTTAGTTAACTCGGTTTGTCCCGGTATATCCTGCAGATGTACAGTATGTTTTCAATTTTAGAGACAGCTGACAACATTCCAGGCTATAACCCTATTCAAGCCACAACATGGTTGGATGTATTTCTTAATTCTTACTCATCGTGAAACATAAGATAATCTTGTTAAAAAAAAATAATAGAAGAGTAATTGAATCAAATGATAAACTGCTGTTATTATGAATTGTTTATCCGATAAGATAATTTTTCTATTATTATCCTTTCTTATTTTCAGTTTAATGTGCTATGCCAGAGTAAGCGAATTAAAGACGATTTGAGAGGGCTGGGCCTGGCAAAAAAATAAAAAATAAAAAAAAACATTAGCGAAAGAAAAAAAAGAAGCAGCCTGCAAATACAGTTAATGCATGATGTACTTACAAATGGACATTCTGCAGGGTTTTCAGAGGAATAATAGAATGTAATTTGCAAATGGTCTCTTACACTTAAGATAGTGGGGGAAATGTTCTCCTTTACATTCTATCCTGAAAGCCTCCTGGTTCTGCAGCAGTGACTAATAGCTCATCACTAAACAGACCATAAGCTTAATGACTTTATGGAAAACCACAACATTATCAATATGCAGCACTCAGCTCTGTTGTTTTCTTCTGTGTTTGGAGGTAAACACACTACATTCATTCAAGAGCAAATGTAATTACAAGACTGGAAGATCATCCCCACTTATGTATATACGTAGGCCTAAGTCACAGGAAAGTAGTTTGACCAATTTGCATCAAATAACAACAACACGTAGAGCTGAAAGTAAATAGTCCTGACGCATGGTCAGTAGATGATCTACTGTTCCTACTGGAACAGGATGTAATTCAGACTGTTATGAAAGCATCTTATGTGATATGGCTAATCAGTGTAAATAAACTTATAGCTGCACTGGATTTAATTGATTTCAGTAAGATGGACCAAGTTACTGACTCCAGATCAGGACTCAGGTGCTGCACAGAGGCGGCTCAGTGCTCCACTGGTTAAATACAGAGGTGAGCGTTCACTGCAGAGATCAGAAAGTTAAAAATCCAATAAATGTTACGTGTTTCCTCTCTTTGAGGTGCATCTATAAAGCTGGATGATGTAATGCCTCTTCTTGTTATATAACGTGAATCTCAGATACTGGGATCTAACTGCTGCCATCTAGTGTGAGTGGTATTGGAAAGGCATTAGGTCCTGATTACTCCTGACTCAGTTTCGGGTTTGCGGATTTAATTTAAGACAGTCACGTATTTTATAGTTAGAAGCAATATATGCGTAATATTTGCCTTTGACCATTGTTAGATGCAACATTTATGAATTATAGGATTGCCCGTTTTTTTCGTGTTTGTTTGTTTATTTTCTAATAAAATGAAATGATAAAAAAAAAAGAAAATCAATTATAATATGTGTCAAAAAGCCTCAACAAATTTCAAAATGAAGCAAGGTTTTTCCATAACGATTGCTGTTCAACCTAAACTTCAATCGTTGCCTTAAAAAACAGAATTTGAATCACATCATGTAAAATTGCATTGTTTAACTTCAGTCATCTCATTAAACACTTGGATTGAGTAAATTTGATTTGAAATTATTAGTTTGGAAGTGAAAATTCAACTCCCTCTCAAAATGTCATTTCATTTCTCAAAATTCTACTTTTCTTTGACAGACATCGGGGTAGTTCCGGAAGCGCAATTGAGTGCAAATGCCGGCCAATCAGTACCTAATTTTTTAGTTTAGGTAAAAGCTAGAGATCTTTGCTGTTAGTTATGGGAGGTCTGAGTCTCTTTATAGTTCTCTTAGTTCTCGGACGGTAAATTGAACGAATTTTTTTTTTGTCATTTCGTTCATTTTTCCAGCGGGTGGCGCTGTAGCCCCCTGTGGGCATTATAAGAAAGACTCCTATATCAATGTTTACTATCTCCTCTCAACAGTTAACATTAAAGGATTGCCTCAGTTAAAAAAATTCCCCAAACAATTCAAATCATGTGAAAACCAAGGAAGGAAAATAGCACAATAAAGTGAACAGTGTCCTGTGTTCTCCCTCCGTACAAGAGTAACACAGTAATAGTTGCCCCAAAATGTTTACATAATGGTGCATATACTTTGTCCAAAACACGATACATTGTATGTTCATTTATTTGTTTCTCTGTTCTCTGTTTTATACTTGTCCGTTGTTTCTGATCTGGAAATTTTGATTTGAGATTGAACTCAAAGTAAAAATGTATATTCAGCCTTCAGTCCTATTGTGGTGTGTGTGTGTGTGTGTGTGCATGTGTGCGTGTGTGTGGTTTGTGCGTGTGTGCGTGTGTGTGTGTGTGTGTGCGTGCGTGTGTGTGTACTTCCACTACTACTATACAAACATGATATTCTTATTTAATTCATGACATTGATCTTAAAGTTAAATCCATAAAAGCGTTACATTAAATCTTAGTAATTATTGTCAGCTTTTAGCAAACTTCTGAGTTTTACAGTAGCCTATAATGTCGTGCCGAGCCTATTATTTAGTCAATTATACCGTTACGACGAACACATGACTTCACAGACCGCATACAATTACGTAATGTGTTAACATACTGTACGCACTTTTATTGTTGTTTTAGTGCAGCCATATTTCTGGGATCAAGTGGCGATTTAAGGTGCTGAAGTAAATACCAAACAGAGCAAGCTCCCTCGCCAGCATCACTAAGATGGCTGAGCTAACTCCAACTATTGGGTCGCTGATACCATTACCAGCCCTGTATATATTTCCATGCAGAAATAGATAGAGTTGAATTTTCAGTGGCTATCAAATAAGGTTTCAAGTTTTTTGGACTTCAGTTTTAAACTAATAAATTCAATGTTATCCTTTTATCCTATTCAGATTCAGTTTTTCTGAGGCCAGTCTAGACGACACATTGTGTGAGTGCCTTCCATCTTGGCCCTCACACTGGCAGCCAGGCCGGGTGGGTCATTCCTTCAACAACAAAATAAATAAATAAGTAATAAACATTCAGGTTCAGCATTTTTTGACCTTTCTTTATTTTGGGGGGGGAGGAATTAGTGGATGATCAAGCTAATGCTTTCTTCAAAGTCAGTCGGACTCTGAATTGAAACAAATGTGAGCCTGAATCTTCCTCCCATACGCACACACACACACACACACACACACACACACACACACACACACACA
>BJFM01000375.1:0-19038 GCA_016586285.1 Arothron firmamentum
GCTGCTGCCCCCGCGACCCGACCACGGATAAGCGGGAGAGGATGGATGGATGGATGGGATGGTCATCATAACATTTTACATCAGTGGTTTAATTAAATCCTGCACACACTAACTTGTAACTTATGTAATTGTTTAAAGTTCCTGTGCTAATGCACATCATCCTTTACTCCCCCATTGGAAGCTCATTAAGTAGCAGTAGATTAATCCCTGTTAACATAACTAAAGCCTGCAGTGAGGCATGAGGGGAGCATAAACCAGGTTCAATATGTTACAACGGCTCACCCTGACAGGCATGGTGAAAATTAACTTCTGCATGTATATCCAGCAGGTGGTGCCGTACTTATCTTCAGTCCTTTGTCGGACCGTTTGGCAAACGTACGCCCAAGACTCATTCTTGGCTTTGAGTTCAGTTCCACTGGCAGCCACCTGTTTTTCAGATGTTAACTGATTCACCTGTTAATCTTTTTCAGCTGCTACTGCTGAAAACTGAATGTACCAACAGTGGAGACATATTTTCACTTCTCCAAAAAAGACTCACTTTATCTTGTAATCCTCCACCAGGCCTGTCATGTGATGCAGGTCCGACTCCAGTTTAAGTTTTTCATGACCCAGGTTGTCCAGATGCTTCCGCAGGTTAGAAATGTAGGCTTCGAACATCATGTCGATGTTAGAGCGGGAGGTGGTTTGTTCTTGCAGAAGTTTCCACTTGGTTTCAAGCATTTTATTCTGCTGTTCCAGGAACCGTACCTGCTGACAGAAATTACAATAATTGTGAAAAATGAAAACATCAAACCTGTTGTACATTTTCATATTGATATATGTATGGGATCATCATATTTTTAATGGGGGGAATGCATGAAGCTCTTCTGAAAGAAAATGTCTGATCGAACATCCAGTTGACCCTGAATGTCACCTCAGTGCCTCTCAAATGGAGACAAAGCGGCTCTGTTTTACAACTTTGACCCTTAGGACTTTACCATTCTGCATTCTAACCCTGGGTGGGGTCCCGCTATATCATTCAGCAAACATGATAAAAGCTGTGTGGCGCATCGCAATGGTATGCGGAGGACAAGGAGCGAGCTTTTTCTGGGGTTCTGACGGATCTGCTGCAGCCATTAGCCTCATTGATTTCCAGTTTTTGCATAAACTATCTGAGCAGCAGGGTGGAGAAAGATTCAGACCTCTGCCCAATAAGATAACCCCTTCAAAAATGCCTGATTTATACCACTGTAAATGAAAATGCCTGCACTGACCCTGAAGTCTAACAAATGGAGCATTGTTCTAACTCAGATTAAAACACTTTACAGCACCGATCCACTCAGTCTTTAACAAGCCTATCACAGGCAGACCTACTCTGTTACCGCCATTAAATATTTATATGGGCACCGATTACAGAGGCCATAAAACAAAGAATGCAACCAGAAGGCTGGCCCTTTGTCAGCCTTTCAGGATGATCTGTGCATGCACAAAATCAGTCAGCACGCAGGTTTCGGCACGATCTTCTTATTGATGGTTATCTCACCTGAGAGCAGAAGCTTGTTCAGGATATGAGGCTTGACTCAGAGGAGCCTGGGAGCTCCACTCAATCACACTAAGGATGCATTCATAGAGTTTCACATTTTTCACTCAACATTTTGAACATTTTTGAGCTATTCTGGGTGCCACTACATTTTCTTCTAAGGTTCTCATGTTACTTATCTGCTCCATGTGGAATTCTTGGTCCCTGGAATCAGAGCAACTATTGGAAACATCACCTGCGTTTGCTTGCTGATCCTGCTGCAGTTTGACTGGATCAATCTTTCGGAGACTCACCTTGTCGATGAACGATGCAAATCGGTTGTTGAGCGTCTTGATCTGCTCTTTCTCCTGGGTGCGGATCGCCTGGATGGTAGGATCGATCTCCACATTTAGGGGGGCCAGCAGGCTCTTGTTCACTGTCACTGTTGTGATGGGGGCCACAACATCGCTTGCCACGCCACCTGCCATACCTCCGCCAAAGCCTATGTAGCCATACTCTACTCCCCCTACTCTGTTTCCAGACCCACCGGTGATGTACCCACCAAGCACTTTAAACCCTCCAGTGCCACCTGCAGCACCACTGTTGCCCATTCCCCCATAGGAGCTACGGACAGCAAAGCTCTGCCTGCCACCACCAAATCCATAGCCGCCATAGCTTGAGAAGGAGCGGCTGCTGAAGCTCTGAGATGGGCCCCTGGAAGTTGACACAGAGGACAGCGTGGTGGTCTTTACGGCTCGGACAGACATGGTCACAGAAGACTGGAGTAGTCTAAAGCAAGAGAAGAAACTCTGCAGAGGGAAGGAGAGTCAGGCAGACAGACCCTCCCTGATCCCCTGTGCTATTTATTAGAGGAGGGGAGGATCCCTGCTGGCATGTTATTGGCTGATGAGGGTGAAGGATGGGAGTGTGAGGGATATCACGAAGGAAAACTGCATCATGTTACACAATTAAAGCACACATATTAGTTGGACAAAGCACAAGAATTGTGTAATAACCAGTGTACCAGTTTCTGGAGGTTCAGTGTACAAACAGAAGCATATCTGGAGTTGGTGGTGTAGAAATGGTTTGAGGTTGTTGTTTTTTTGTTTAGAACCCACATTTATGGTGAGTGATTAACCTGGTAGCGACAGATGCTTCCAGACTGAGTTACATCAATCAAATCAAATCAAAGACACGCAGAAGTCGGCAGAAGTCGTTTTGGGGCTTTTACAGTGATGATTAAGCAGACCATCGCTCATCCCTGCCTTTAACAAATTCAAATACACACACACACACACACACACACACACACACACCACAATAACACACATACATGCAACACCAGAATATGAAGTGAAACCTTGGTTATAATGAACAGACACAAATTATATGAGCTCAATTTGATTTTACAACACTTGTCATCGGTGTGTTATATTTACAGAGCAAACACTGGTTGACCAGTGCGATATGGCTTATGTGTTTTTGGGCAGTGGTTCAGTTTCCACTGAACATGTCCCATTATCTTTACGACGAAAAAAACGACAGTGAAAGAAAAGGAAAAAATGTGTTTAAACTCTGAACGTTGCACAATTGTAAGGTGCAGTTTTCTCAAGTCGCCTGCCATCAGCTGTGACAGAGCAGACCCAGACAGACAGACTGACGGAAAGACAGACAGACAGACAGACAGACAGACAGACACGCGCGCGCACGCACACACACACACACACACACACACACACACACACACACACACACACACAATTGATCAACATTCCTTCTATATGAGCAAGGCAAGAACAAATATAACTTTTCTTTGTTCTTGAGTTAAAGATCACCAGATAGATAGATAGATAGATAGATAGATAGATAGATAGATAGATAGATAGATAGATAGATAGATAGATAGATAGATAGATAGATAGATAGATAGATAGATAGACAGACAAATAGTACTGGCTCACTCTATTGGGTGATGTAATAACTGCTGACTCATCTAAACTAAAATAAATCTTGTACAGTACTCCCTCCACAAAGTTTTCCCCAACACCCTGGGGTATTTGTCAAGTTTTCATGCAAAAAATAACTTTGTCTATTCACAAGCTAATGAAAAGTAAATCCCAAGGTACTGCGTAGCATGGAAACGAAAAGTTCAAGGGGAAGCAACCGTGGAAAGAACATGTTTAAAACCCAAAAGAGAATTTCAACTTTAGACAGAAAAAGCAACTTTTTCTTGGCTTGCTTGAAAGAGTGACGTTAGTTTTCACAATGGAGCTGCTGTATTCAACCTGGAGGCAACCACACATGTGCAAGTCAATCAAGTCAACAAGTTTTGGCTGTTTGTGTCCACAGTGCAACTAATTTGTATTTATTTATTTATGTTTGCAGCTGCATTTTGCTGTTCTTCTTAACAATTAAACAATTTTGGTTAGGTAAGGTAATATTTTTAGAGTGTGCAACGAGACCCTGGGCATGTGGAGAAGCCACAGATGTTTTGGCTTGTGTGAAGTTGCTAGATAGTACATTAAGTCAGGAATGTGCCGCACAGGACAGGTACTTGCTATGAGACAGAAAGGAGGGGCGGCGGATTTACAAATGTTTGAGAAGACAACTGGTAAGAATCTACTTCACATCGACTTAAATGTTCAGCACAATTGGGCTGTGGAAGGGTCAGAACGGAGAAGGAACGTGTACAGGAATGTTTATCAATAGTGAACGTAGACTTTGTGGTGCTCGAGAAAACTAAACCAATCCCTCAGAACGTTCACTGATAAAGCTATACTTTACTTCCTTATTTAGTCTGGATGTGATGTCTGAGTACTAAAGTGCACATGAACTCATGTTCGAGTCTGGGAGGAATGTGCAAAACATTCACGTAAGACCTGTGTTTCTGTTTCAGGCCTCGCTGCATGTTAGTTCTCTGCACACTACCGCCGCCTGGTGATGGAGAAAGATAATACACTTAACAAAGGGCAGAAGGGAAACTGATGTGACGCCACTGTTTCTGTACCATACCAGGAAATGCTTCCCTGGTTAAAAATTTAAAAAATGAAATGCCATTGGATTTATATAAAATTGCACAAAGCACAAAAAGCTGTAGAAATGTAATTGAAAAAGGGATTAAAAGTAAAAACGTTGTTATTTTTGCAATAAGGTAAATGTTTTTTCCAAGGATATCAAGTGTTGTCAGTGGCTACAGAAACGGCTGAACTTCATCAGAGTAACCTCATTATTTGTGTCCACATGGGAAAGCAGTAACTCCTGCTCCTTTTATCTTCCTGTGAAATATCTTGGTGCTAGAAATGGACATGGCATCCCGCAGAGAAACTGTCTCGAGGTCGCCACATTTCACTAAACTCTGGCGTGTGACCTGGAGGACGGTCCTGGACGTAAAACCAGAGCACACGTTAAAAAGATCAATAAGTCGGAGCATGGAGTAATATGGCTCAATATTTCAGAGAGTGGGGAGAGAAATGTGGGAGAGGAAGTAGAAAATGTGTTGGGTGCATGCGTGCTAGCATTTTCCAGAATGCACACATGCATGTGCAAATAAGCTCTTGCACATGGTGGAGTTTGTTTGTCTGTGAGTTTGGACTGTGTTAGGAAGCTGGTGGAAACAAGATCGGCCCACAGGAGGACAAGGGTACGGAAATGTTCATTCAAGCCCAAATAATCGGACGCTCTTCCAAGAATTGTGAAACTCATGAAATCACAGATTCCTGTCATGTGACTCAGGCTCCAGCTTTTCTTTTTTTTTCCTTTTTCGTCCTAAGTTATCTGCAAAAGAGGTGTTCTCTTAATATCAGAGTCCTGCTGGTTTGAACTCATCAGCAAAACAAGAATATGGTAGTTAATGTTTTACAATATTCATTGTTAACTTTTGCTTTTGTTTGTTTTCTGCTGGGTAAATCAAGGTTGCCAATCAACGTCCAAACAGGGCAGTGAACACATCATGAGATATGAGTCACACTGATTACATTTATTCATGTGTCCATCTTCCTCATAGATCAGTCATGAGAGTTTCCTTTCCTCTTTTTATATTTATTTATTTTACCTGTATTCAAAAACACTAAAATCTAAGGTGACAGAGCGCTGAGAGGTGTGAGAAAACACTGAAACCTGATCATCCATGACAGTGAGGAAGGTTGAGGAAAGAAAAGGAATGCTGTGTGAAGTGCAGGGTGGGGACTGAGTCACTTCTCCCTCTGGGTCCTTTTATTAACATCTCTAGGGCCCAGTGTGACAAATAAAAAACCTCCTTTTCTTCTGTGTCCCCTGTTCCAGTATATTGTTTGCCATCTAACAACTTCAGGACAAAGCAAAAAATATATATTACAGTTCTATTTTCCTCTGTGGGTCACACAGAACATAAAAAATACAATGAAGGGACCATGGAAGGAACCACGCCTTTTGTCTCCTGTAAGACTTTTCTAAAAATTTCCCATTCTTTGTCTTTCTTAAATATTTAAATACTTCTCACCATAATTTCTGTGTTGAGAAAGCTGGCGGCAGTATGTTTTTAAAAAAAACAACTGAATATGCTCATTTTAGTTTGGCACAGACCAGTTGCCTACAATAAACCATATCCTGCCTCTGTCTGTTATGTTCTTGCCTGCAAGAATTGCAATTGATAGTATATGTTTATTTTGGGCCCTTACTGACCACAAACCTTGAAACTATGTACTGGAAAAGCAGACTGATATAGCCAAACCAAAAGAATTTGGGTGACTGCACCAAACACTAAACAAAGTGTTTTTATTTGCTGTGAACCGAAGTTAAATGATTTTGCATCTAAATAACCTAATGCTGTGGGGGGTTTTTTAAGACAAAAATGCCTCAGCCATTTCCTTGGAGACTGAATAAAGAGAGAGAGAGAGAGAAAAAAAGGGGGGGATTGAATGAGGGAGGGGGGAGCCAGGAAAGGAGAACCGACAATCTCAAAGTGGGCAGGGTCTGAGAGGCCAGATGTGATTGAAGGAGAAATGTGGGAGTATAAGTTCCCCGCTTCCATCTGCCAGCGTCACTTTCCCAGCCACCCAGCAACGAGTCACTCCACATTTTTCTCCTCGCTCTCTTTTGTATCTTAACAACTCCAGAATGAGCTTCAGAAAGACCACCATGGTGTCCATACCTTCTACCCGCATCTCCTTGACCCGCTCCACACCTCAGTATGGGAGCTCTGCCACCATTTATGGTGGTGCCGGTGGCCATGGGGCCAGAGCTTCATCTGTCGCCACATCTTTGCTGCGGTCTGGTGCCCCGACGGCCTCTTCATCCTCGTCCTTCAAGCTGAGCAGCGCGCTGTCTGGTGGTGCCAGTGGATCCAAGGTGGCTGGTGCTGGGATCATCGGCGATGAGAGGGGAGCCATGCAGAACCTGAATGACCGCCTGGCCAACTATATTGAGACGGTGAGGAACCTGGAACTGGCCAATAAGGAGCTGGAGCAGAAGATCATGCTGGCTATGGAGAAAGGGGGGCCCCAAACAAGAGACTACAGCAAGTATGAGTCCATCATCGAGGACTTACGCAGAAAGGTAAACTTAAATATGAATGAATGAATGAATAATGTATAGTTGTAGGTGATTGATTGATTGATTGTATGAAGACCACGAGTGTTCACATTCAAATGAGCAGCATTTTGCCTTACAAAAGGAAAATCGATTCTCGATTCTTGTTTTAGTGACTCGAGCAGCTTCACCAGTCCAAGTTATCATATTTCTTTTAAAAGACCAAAGGGTGTGGTTGTTGGTTTATCCTACCCTCCCCCATAAAGCTCATTGGTGCAATGAAGTGACCAGAAACTTCCTCTGTGAATCACCAGTATGAGTAAAAGCACCACCAGAGATGAGCTGGAATATCCTAAACCAACCTTCACCAGACAAAAGCATTCTGGTCCTATCTGTAAACGATGGTTCTACAAGTGCTCTCTGGTGTGGGAGGGCCTCAATGGGAAACAGATGTGTGGTAATGGCACCCACATTTCCGTGTGAGCGCGCTGGTTGTATAACAATCAGTTCCAGTCAGCAGAGTCAAATGTCACATTCCCCGGCTGACTACAGATCATCAGTGTCCAACAGTGGCACAAAGATGGATGTTCAGAACATAAAGGAACGAGTATTTCCTCTAATGAAATGGGAAATCATTGACACATCAGAGTGTAAACTAAAAGCAAGTCCCTGCCCATTCAAGCAATATCAGGAAAGGAAAAAACCTGCATCAGATTTACCATCAGTGAATGAAACCTGATTCTGATTTGCCTGCGGAACAACCCTGCTTCCTGTCCGTCAGTCTGTGGTTTCTCTTTTTTGCTGAGTCTCTTTCTAAACTTAACAATGTTAAGGGCTTTGGAAAATTCAATGCAGGTTTCCATGGTTACATAAAAGAGTCAGATGTTTACTGACAATGAAAAGCATTGTTGTGGGTAGAAAATATTGTCCTGTTTTTATGATCAAATTAATTAAAATCCTTTCCTAAAATCGCTTTGAACAAAAGGTGATTTGATCTTTCTTTTTCCTGTCTAGATCTTTGACAGCATTACAGACAATGCTCGTTTGGTCCTCCAGATTGACAACGCTCGTCTTGCTGCTGATGACTTTAAAGTAAAGTACGTTGCTTTTATTTTTCTTAAGTTTTTGACGTATGTTGCTTGTTTGAAAGAGGCTTGATCTCCAGTAGTTAA
Organism: Arothron firmamentum; assembly: GCA_016586285.1. Lineage (NCBI taxonomy): Eukaryota > Metazoa > Chordata > Actinopteri > Tetraodontiformes > Tetraodontidae > Arothron > Arothron firmamentum. The sequence goes on from BJFM01000375.1 coordinate 8,176, forward strand.
CACGTAGTATGTATCAGATCTGTGGTGTAAGTACTGTACATGTTTTGCATCATGGATAAGAGCTCATGTTTTTTTACTGTGCACTCGAACAGGTTTGACAATGAGATGGCGATCCGCCAGTCTGTGGAAGCCGACATCGCAGGGCTGAAGAAAGTCATAGACGACACCAACATGAACAGGATGAACATCGAGGGCGAGATCGAAGCCGTGAGGGAGGAGCTTGCCTACCTTAAGAAGAACCACGAGAATGTGAGTCATCAGCACGTCAACACGCACTTCACAAGTCCTGGATGCTTCCCCTCATGTTTCTTTGCTCCTATAGGATGTCATGGAGCTGAGGCACCAGATCTCCAGGTCAGGCGTCCAAGTGGACGTCGACGCTCCCAAGGGTCAAGACCTAGCTCAGATCATGGAAGACATGAGAGCTAACTATGAGAAGGTTGGAGCAAAGAATGCAGAGGACCTCAAAAGATGGCACGAGAATCAAGTAGGGGGTCATCTTTGATAAATGTACACAGACTGAAGGTCTATTTTCTGTCTGCTGATGTCTTTTCCTGCTCTGTGACAGATTGCAGAAGTGCAGGTGCAGGTATCACAGAACACAGAAGCTCTGCAGGGGGCCCAAATGGAGATTGGTGACCTTACCAGACAGTTACAGACCCTGGAAATCGAACTAGCATCCCAACAGAACTTAGTAAGCAAACATTTCTGACTTATTAACAGTGCGTATGCGTGACTGAATCAAATGTGCGATACTGAATCAAATGTGGGATTGTTAAATCCCCCCCCCCTATAAATCCTTTAACAGAAATCCGCTTTAGAGGACACATTGCGCAACACAGAGCTACGAAACAACATGGAAATGGAAAAGTACAACGCCATAACTATCCACCTGGAGGAGGAGCTGACCAATTTACGTGCTAACATCCAGAATCAGACCCAAGATTATGAAGTGCTCCTCAACATGAAAATGAAGCTGGAGGCAGAGATTTCCACCTATAAGGTTCTGCTGGATGGTGGAGACTTCAAGTAAGAATGACACAGAGGTTTGAATGTAAAATTGGGTCTTGAATGCAAAAATAATTGTTTGTCATAGTTTGTATAGTGAGTCTCAGAGTGAGGTAATCTCAGGTCACTCAGAACACAAACAAAATGAAGATTCAATCAAATATGCAACCAGCAACACGTGACAAAAACACACAAATATCCACTTGAGCTAACAAAACTGATTACAAATAGCTGACAGGAGTGAGGTTACAGATGGCAAAAGCAGAGATACACCAACAAGAGTGATATGATACAGAAGAAATGCAACTAAAATCGATTTCCTAATGCAATCTTAGATAAACTATACTTTGGAGATTGTGAAAAGGCTCTGCTAGCTCAATAGTTTTCTTCGGGGATTCTGGAGCTTCTTGCATTGGAATATTAAGTCACAGGAAATTTGAGATTATTTTTGGCATTACCATGTTTAGAAACTGTGTGAGTAGCTTTGACGCTATTCATAAATTAGTTTTCTCTTTGTTTAGCCTAAAAATTGTAAAAACTGTACACTTTTTTTTTTAGGTGCATGGTGACAAATTTGTAGAATAAAAAATAACTTTAGTAATAATAATACATTGATATTGTCCATCACTACAAATGTTTTTTGTAGTGGATTGTCTTTTTATATTTTTACACATGTGTGATTTGTGTTTCGTCCAGGCTTCAGGATGCTCTGGATGAGCTGGCAGACACAGCCTAACAGACAGATGAATCACAGACAAGCTCAACAAAAAAGCAGAACACCAATGCACCATTGCGGGAAAAAGAAAAAGGCCCACATCCAATCAAATAGAAGCATCGTCAAACCAAGACTGCAATTTGAACCATAAAAGGTTGAATTATCCTAAGACCAGTAAAATGAGAAACTTGCAACTGTTGCCTGAAATGAAAATGAATAAAACCACTGACCCACAGCGTGTCTCCTGTCTGTTGTGATATATAAATAGTAACATTTTCTTAAAAAAAAAAAAAGTTTTTTATATTTGTTGTAAGGACATAAATCTTGAAGAGGAAAATGAAGGTGCATTGCTTTGACAAAAAAACCCCAAACGTATAAGTCTTCATGCATTAAATTTATGTTGACCTGGTGAAATTCATCGTCTCTATTCCTGGCAAGATTAAAATTTAATTCCTACACACTTGATGAAACAAAGGTGTGGAATTATATTATTTCACATTAACAATATCACTTTTTCATGAAGTGAAAATTTAAAAATTACAGGTTAGATATAGTTTATGAAAGCTTTGTGAGTTAGATTTATGTACTTATTCACTAGGTCTTGACATAGATTGGGCAAGAAAGTAAGGGCTGATAGAGATCAAGTAGGATAGTAGATCATTTCGGTGGTAATAACAGCAGCGCCATCTGTTGCACTGGAGTAAAACTATTGGACTTTTTTTATAGTGTATAAACGTTTAATAAATATTATTTATCTCAACAGGCTATAATGACGAATATGCATACAGCTATGGATACTAAGATAATACGACATCATAACCGATTTAAAGTAAAAAATATAAGGATATTCAGGCAGTTTGTTCTTTGGCGTAAACAAGGCAGTGCACGACGATGCGCGCTCCCGAAAATAAACCTCTGACGCGTTCATCCGGGAACTGCAACGAACTCGTTCTTCAACATGGCGGCGTCAGGTGAGGTTTGTGAGGGTGAAGGATCTGCTTCGATTTAGGAGCTTTAAACGGTTTATACATCGATTTAATCTAAATTGTGAAGTTTTTTGATTAGCTAAAACCTTGTATTGTTCATGTCCATTGTTGTCTGGTAGATATAAACGAGTTATTCGGTGTTTTTTACTTAGTGAAGACGCCGCTGCTCGTGGAAGGCAAATGAACGGAGTGAAAAATTGTACAGTTTGAGGGTTTTAACAGTTTTCGCTTATAATAACCGACAGGGTTTATTATTGTGGGCCGTGAGTGGCCTGTATTCTTGGTCACACTCTAGTCCGGGCGCTGGATACTGTGTGGCATGTTGTGAAATGTTTCCAACTGCGTGCAGAAGTGGCACATTGTGCGGCCGTGGCGGGGCTCGCTGTCGCGCTCACAGCAGATAACATCGGGCGCAAGCGCGCTTCATGGAGGAGGGGTTGGGTTGAGCCAGCCCGGCCAGCCCGAGGAGTCTCCACGTGTGCAGCGTGGTGCCCTGTCCCAGAGATGTGGTAAAATGGGACCTCTGGGCTCCTGTGGCCCTGGCTGCTCCTTGAGTAGCTGCTCAACTTTAACTCGGCGATGTTGCTGTCGGGCCGACCAAGTCTTCTTTCCGATGATGGCGCACTTGGATCTGTGAGAAGTGCCGTAGGCCCAAACCGAGCCAGCTAACGGAGATACTTCCTAGTCAGCAGCCCCATGATGATCAATCCATCATCGGCATAAAGGACGTACATAGATGCAAACAGACTTAGTTTATTTTTTTTTTTTAATTTTAGAATGAGTAGTTAAATCTCACAGATTTAATCGGGGAAAAAACGAAAGTCCAAATGACGGTACGCTAATAGTTCAAAGTAATATGAAAAGCGATCAGTAACCAATCGCTAATCATGAAGTTGTAAACTCCACGTTGCTCTCAATGTGTGTGGTGGATTTTGTCGCGACATGTTATAAAGAATGTCATGACGGTGGGAATTTTCACAGTCAAGCTTGCAGCCAGCTTTGTCACACCAGTTTTTCTACCACAGACCAAAACAAACCAGACCTGCTTTATGGGATGAGTCGTGCAAACAAGGCATCCGTTTTCTAGATTGAGACACAGCAGCAGAAGACGCAATAGAGAGCTGCTCACTTTCCCTATAATTATTTGCTAATGCAGTAAATTTAGGTTTAAACCTGCCCCTGTTCTATCCAGGTTTACAGGTTGCGGAACAGGGAAGAATTTTAGGTCCTGTTCTATGGTGGCAGTAAGTCACCCCTGCCTGTTTTCAGTTTCACTAAGAAAATAAGTCTGTTTATCACACTTGGCTTGTATGACTAAATTTCTACCTAAAGTTCTACCTTACTTTTTAACAATACCTTAACTCTCTGTTAAGGTATTGTTAAAAAGTGAGGTCGAATTTTAGGTAGAAATTTAGTCATACTAGCCAAGCTTTATGTGTGACAAACAGATTTTAAAAATTCTACCTCACTTTTTAACAATACCTTAAGGTATTGTTAAAAAGTGAGGTAGAATTTTACATTTTGTTGGTATATTAATAAAAGCAACTAGACAGATTCTCGCAGGTACTGTTTTGACATAAACATGATCACTTCAGTGTACAAACTCCAACACCTGGTGCCATTCTCAAACATTCATTGCATTGATCTTGCCCTCTGCAAATGTGTTCAGTGTACAAGGTTGCAGGAAATGTCTGTGTTAATGTACATAGGATTGTGCAAATATAGGAGAGGTATGGCATCCAGGCTTTTTAGCCCTTACTGACTTTGAAACTGAAACGGCAACACATTGTAAGGGTTTATTTGTCTTTATTTTGTTTGTAGGTAAGAAAACTAAAAAAAAGGGAAAGACCCTCACTCTGACCGACTTTCTGGCAGAGGACAGCGGAGGCAGCAGCAGCGTTGTCCCCAGCTACTCGAACAAATCCACTAGTTGGGCTGATGAGACTGATGACCTTGATGGTGATGGTGAGCACAGAATGCACAGCCATTTTCATCAGTTTGATGATAATGGTTGCCTAAAATATCACAACATTCATTAAGTTATTATATTATTATTATTATCTTCACAGTCTCAACATCTTGGCACTCTGAGGAAGATAACTTCCGGGCCCCGCCAATTGACCGCTCCATCTTGCCAACGGCACCGCGGTCAGCTCGTGAGCCCAATATCGACATGTCCCGATTGCCCCGCAACCCACCTTACACGGCCTTCCTAGGCAACTTGCCGTACGATATCACTGAGGACTCAATCAAAGATTTCTTCCGCGGCTTGGCAGTAGGTTTAGCAGGCAATTTCACGTGTACTATCACCATTCTGCATGCTGTAACTCTACAGTAATTCTGTTTCATGTGCTGTTCCTTTTTACTTTGCTAATGTACAGATCAGTGCAGTGCGTCTGCCTCGAGAGCCCAGTCACCCAGAAAGGCTGAAGGGTTTTGGCTATGCTGAATTTGATGATGTGGAGTCCCTCCTGAGGGCCCTCAGTCTCAGTGAGGAGGTGAGGATGTCCCAAAATTTTTATTTTCTTATTTATAATTCACCTGAAGCTGAACAAGTGTTGTTGTTCATGTTACCAGAACCTGGGGAGTCGTCGGATCCGTGTGGATATTGCAGATCAGTCTAATGATAAAGGTATTTTCTTCTTTGCTTGTCACCTTGCTCCTTTAGTTCTGTATTCTCTAACTATAATAGTTCTTTTTTTACCTCCTCATTCAGAGAGAGACAGTGGGTTGATGGGCGGGAGAGACAGAGGTGGACGGATGTCAGACATGGGTCCTGACAAGACTGATACTGACTGGAGGGCTCGACCCAGTGCAGATTCTGATGATAGTCATCACAGAAAAGATGATGCCTTTGGAGAAAGTGAGTTTCTCTACATCAAACTTTAACTAAGGACAATATAAGTATATATATTTTTTCTTAGTTCCTAATAAATTCAAATTAAATAATACAAACATAATCTCTGTAGTGTTAGTTTAGAATTAAAAATGAAAATGTGACTGAACATATCAAGTATTTTTTGTAATTAATTTGTGGAATCCTATGCTTTATTAATGATAACGGCTAGATTTTTACAACTGTTGAACTATCCAGCACAACAGTTCTCACATGTGATGCAGCGACTCTAATTCTCTTACATCCCTGCAGGATCACGGGACCGCTATGAATCTGATCGTTATAGAGACGGGCCGAGACGGGATAACGACCGCTATGACGGTGGAAGAGACCGCTACCGGGATCGCTATGATGACAGGGATCGCAGAGACTATGACAGAAGCAGTGTGTCATTCTGTCTATTTTTCAAATTATTTGCAATCTTCCACTTCCATCTTTTATAATTCTATTTTTCTTCAAACATCTAGGTTATGATTCTCGTGGTGGAGGTGGTCGTCGGGCTTTCGGTAGTGGCTTCCGCCGTGATTACGACGACTCTCGGGGCAGCAGCGATCGTTATGGGGATCGGGATCGTTACGGTGATCGGGATCGTTACAATGACCGTGACGACCGTTATGAAAGGCGCGATGATAGGCGAGAAGAGAGAGGTGAGCATTTAAGACACTTTAAACAATAAAGTATGTATTGAAAGTAACTCAGAAATTATTGTTATAATGTCTGTGTTAATGTGCAGGAGTTATTTTTTAGTTTTGTCCTTATCTGTTCCTACAGCGGCTCCTCAGCAAAGGCCAAAGTTGAATCTGAAGCCTCGTAGCGTCCCCAAGGAGGAAGAAAGCAGCAGCGGTGGTGGGGGCAGTGGTGGCACTGGCAATTCTGCTCCGGCTCCGACTTCCGGTGGCAGAGCATCATCTATTTTTGGTGCAGCCAAGCCTGTTGACACGGCAGCAAAAGAGAGGGAGGTCGAAGAGAGGCTGAAAAAACAGGAAGAGAGGCTGCAGAAACAGCTGGAAGAAGACAAAGGCTGGGGGTCAGACAGAAAGATACGAGACAGGTAAACTCAATGTGGTTGTACATAGCTGGCAAAAAAAGACCAAAATTGATGATAAACCCCGATCTGGCTTACCTAGCCCAGGTCCACCACAATGGTGGAAGTGGTTGATACTATCATTTACTACTACAATACTACAATTTAATTTGTGCTGCAGTCAGACCTTTTTGAGTCATTCCAGATGCTCCTTCAGTCTTTTGTCATTTTTTTGTCTTGACCAAATCTGTAATGACTTTGATTTGCTCAAAAGTAAATGTATTAGTTGTTTCATAACAAACTGCTTTAAGTGTACAGTCTATAAATGCGTATCACTTTAGGCTGTGTTCTTATTGTTGGTGTATATTTGTAACATGCCTGCTGAAGCTCTTTTTCTTGATGTTTTCAGAGACCCAGGCTGGCGTGAGGACTCTAATACTCAACGATCTCGCACGGGAAGTGAGTCCTCACAGCAAGGAAGTACTTCCACAAGAGGTGAGAATCCTACCATTAACACCTACATACACAAGTACCACTAACTCAGCAGAAGACTTACTTTGATTTAAAACTGGTTACTATTTGAGCTTTAGAAACCAGAAGCATGAAAACTGAAAATGAATGGAACATTAGTAAGACTCGTTCTGCTTTTCATTTGATAGGTTCCCGTTGTCGGGATGGAGAACGCTCTGGGGAGAACGAGGTGTTCAGTGGGAGAGAAGGCGAACCCTCCTCACCTGGCACCTCTCCTATCCCACCTTCTTCCAGTTCCTCCAAGGAGCCACTAAAGGTGATGCCTGCGCCTCCTCCCAAGGAGAACGCCTGGGCCAAAAGAAGTGCAGCCACTACAGGCTCCTGCGATGGCGAAGGGCGTCCTCCAGTGTCACCTGTCTCCCCGAGCAGTTCGACTCCTCCCAAGTCCAGGTGAGAACACACTATACACATAGGAATAACCAGAATAAAATAACACCAGTATAGTGGGTTTTTTTGTTTGGTTGTACTTGTTCATCTGAGATTTTCTCCCTTCTTTGCAGTTCTGTGAGTGGTGATGAAATAGGATCTGGAAAAGGTAAGTCTTACTGCATCCACAAATCCAATGTAGTTAGGAAAATGGAGCAAAGGCTTCAGCTTAGATCATCAGTTTGAACAATCTTTGTAATCAACATTTTTTTAATGTAGTCACAAAACATCAAATTGACAGTTAATAACTCCCAACTATATTAGCAGCTTTGTCCAAGATTAAATATCACATGAAAAATAAACACGATTGTGGAAAAACAAGGCACACAAAACAAGGAAAAAAAATAAACTTAAATTAATGAATTTCCTGGTGATTATAATAAATAAAAGGCATTATTTGGATGGCAGGTTCAGCTTATGTCTTATTAGCATTTGGAAGTTTACTTTGCAGAAATAATAATTCAGTCAGACATAGATTGCGGTGTTTTCAGCTCCAACACTGTTTTCAGGTGCCATGCTCAAGATCTCTGGTCAACCAAATTCAACACTCAGAATCCCTTAACCATCTAAAAGCTCTCTTGTAAAACTGCGGTATGGTCCACAATGTCCACCATGTCCCTGGACTGTGTGCCAAGTCGGTTTGTAGCTCAAGTGAGGCTGATTCAGGATAAGGAGTCCAAAAGATGTTGATACACATCTTCATCATCATTATCCAAAGTCAGAGAAGGAAGAAGTTATTTTAAAATTTAGGTTTTCCATAAAGACAAGCTCATGCGTCTGATTTAAACAGCTGAGCTTCGCACATTTAGCCCTTCAGTGCTGAGTGTATTCTCACTGTAAGAAAGTCCACCTTCCCTCAGTCAAATTGTCTGGCTTCTCCTTTAAGATGAGAACAAGGCTGACTGTGTGCGACGGGACCGAGGGCCCCCGAAGGCACGAGTGGGGCCAACAGGGCCTGGAGCGGGGCGGGGCAGAGGAGAGGGGCCCAACAGAGACCGAAGAAAGGAGGCAGACAGGTCAGCCACTTAATGCTAGCAACTCCTTTCAATGAGGCAGGAAAGGCATGTAGGTTATGTAACAGGTGGTTGTGTGTTCTAAACCACTGACACAATAATTGTAGCAGTGCTGCAGCAAGTAAACACATCTGACCAATCAGAAATCTGCATTTGTGTCAGCTCTCTTTGCCTCTGTTACCAAAGAAAACAGAAGTGCGTGAGTAGTTATGGTGACGTGGGCAATGGCTGTTTGACTCTGAGGATTTGATCTCCAGCTCTGCTGATCCATTTTACTTTGAGTTATTTGTAATTGTAGAAAGGATAACAGGAGAGATCGAGACTCCAAACCACCCCCAGAGCCAAAGAAATTCGAAGAAACCCCAACCCCTGTAAGTCTCTTGTGCGCGAGCTTCGCTCAGTCTTTGATATCCCCCAAAATCTTCTAGATCTCATTAAAAGCCCCTCCCTCATTAGCTTTAAAACTGCACAACAGAGTAAAAATCAGCCCTAAATGTCTTCGTCCAACCCGACAAAGCTGACATTTCAAGTAAGTGCACCAGTTCCAGCGCCTGTGCTTTGATTTGTTTTCAGAAGTTCAGCTCAGCCAGTAAGTACGCCGCTTTGCTAATGGACGGAGACGACGCAGAGGACCTGGAGTAGCGCGAAACTCATCCACACACACACGAGCTGAGGAGAAAGCGACGACCATCCGGGGAAAACAAATAACCACACATAGCTAATTGAGAAACTTGTACATGGAAGAGGCTCGTTGGAGGACTTTACTTGCTTTCCTTCTCTCTTCCCCCAAACCCCTTCTTTCAAAACACCCACCCATTTCCCCTCCCCTGCTTCACCTTCCAGGCTATCCAGGTTTGAAGGAGTAGTCGCATACTGGACTTGTTTTAAATGAAAGGAGAAAAGTGGAGTAGCTGAAATATAGCAAAGTGACGGATAACATTGAAATAATTGTAATAAATAAATGGAAAACATGGGGAAAAATACATTTGTATATTTGTGGACTGCAGGCCTGACGAGTTTGGAATTTAGAATTTAGATTATGAAGAGGAACTTGTTTTCATCATTATGACTCATTTGCAAAAAAATAATTTTTATCTCCTTTATGAAGACTTTGTGCTTACAGACCTATTTTAATCAGGCTTATATTGAAGATGGAGCTCGTATTACTTCACCTGCTTATAAAATTTAACATTTCAATATGCTTTTTTTTTTTTTAACCAAGTTTCACAGTGTTACAAAAGAGGACAGTTTAAGCATTAACAAGATAATATTAAATATAAGAGTCACAGGAGTGTGACTATCGCTCAAGGATCCCAGTGCCATTCCTCTCTGCAGCATCGTTGTGCAGATGTTTTTCTACTCCGCCTGAGAACAAAATTAAATCGATTAAAGGCTCATGTTGGTCACATCATACGTCCTGAAGGTTCTCCAGCTGTCTCCAACAGTCCATTTCTCCCTAAAGGCATCAGTTCAGCTATCTGGGAGTTGCTTTAGCGGGATGCAATTAATTTCTGAGATTTTGAACTCACCTGTCTTCCAAATTGCAATAAATTGGAGTCATCGTGCATTCTAGGAGTATGTTGTCGTATATGAATGACTGAATCAAGGTCACAATGTGTGCCAATTTCTCCTCTTTGGAATTTGAGGTGGAGATTGTAGCTAGCTTCCAACTCCTGGTGTGGTCCCTCGGACGCGGTTTTTACAGTGGATCTTCAGCACTGACCCCTTGCTGTGTCCAGGCAGCTGCTCTGGAACCTGCTGAGTTGATTGTCCCACACAAATGGCGCTCCTGAGCCTGTCTCTATACCAACATGTCTGATTTCATGGATTTAATTTAAAATTTCCATGAGAGGAAGTTTCGCAGTTAAACCATGTGACGATCCACAAGTCCAAAGTGTGGAAATGTACATCTCATAACATTTTTGTGCTAAATACATATGGTATATGTTTTGCGCTGCAGTCTCACCACCTCCTCTGCTGTGGGGGGGGTTTGAGTTTGTACTCTTTCCCACCCACCACACCGTCACCACCCCTGCTGCCCTGTGATTCAGCAGTTGGTTCACACAAGAGGGTCCACCACAAACCACAACATGACTTGTGTGTCAGTTGCCATGGTGATGTATTTACCCTACAGTGTGTAATACCTCTACATTTACTGATGTCCGTCTGCTGATGGCAGCGGCGTCTATCAACCAGGAGCCTGTTTGTCTGTTTTGCCAACCAGGAGTAACAAACAGGGCTTCAGAAAGAGCTTATTGTTGGAG
>BJFM01000375.1:19072-32529 GCA_016586285.1 Arothron firmamentum
TTGCAGCCCTAAAACCTCCAGTTCAACGCTCTGTTTTGTCTGGAGAAACCAAGTCTCAGGAAAAGTTTTAACACGGCCCATCTGTGTGCGGCAGCTCTGCTGTCAGGCTTCGTTCCATCCTGCATTTGCTCTCACGGGCGATGTGTTTGCAGAAATATGCACAGGACAGATAACTGCAGATGTGAATGAAAACAATATGTGATGGATATTTCCCCCAGGAGTTAGTGGAGGAGGATGACATGCGTGAGAGAGGCTCTATCTAATCACTCCCCTATGAGGATGGAGGGAGCGAAGCCATGCCGAATGAAAAGGGGAAGGGCCTGAAAACAACAATCTTAAGCAGTTGCCCCCTTCTCTCTCACCACCCCACGGGAAGACGACCAGAGGAAGCTGATGGAGCTCCCAAGCGAAAGAAAGTCTTGAGGGAGCAGCTCGCAGCTCTTGAGAGAGGAGCAGAGAGTCTGAAGGCAAGGCTGCATGTTTGAAAATGGGAGGACATAGAGAGAGGCGGGGGCAGTGGAGGGTCTGTGCGTGGTGGAAGTTCTAGGAGGGGAGAACGAGGGGTTGTAAGTCGAGAGTGGTGCAAAAAAAAAGTCATCTGGGGTGGATTTCAAGGCAGGGTAAACTTTCTGAGAGAAGGGCACAGGGGCGAGGAGCATGAGGAATGCTTTGACGTGAGGAGCCTTTTCCAACCATGGAGCCCTGAGAAGAGGAACACAGAAAGACGGGGGAACTTCTCAAGGAAGGAGTCCAGAAGAGTCGAGAGAAAGCGAGGCGTCCCTGCTGGAAGTATGGGGTGCTTTTACAGCACAAGAAATGGAGGGATGAAGACACGTGAAACTGATACTGACACAGGAGGAGTCCACTTCCAGGCAGACCCCGAAGTGCATCCAGGGATTTTTCAGCTCGCTGAGGTGGGATATTTTCTGTGTGATGGGGGTGTTCTGCTGGTCCAAAGGTCTTTTCAGATTAATTCAATCATGAGAAATCTGTGTTTGGTGCTGTAAATTCTGTAGTATTTGGTTTTACTTGATGAAGACGTGAACTCTAACCGACTTCTCTCTCTCTCATAAAATATTCATTCTATGCATTTGTATCGACACACTATGCATTTCCTATCTGCAACATGCCAGTGTTTGCATGCACGGGGGTGTGCAGATGTTACCATCAAAGGAGCAGAGTAAATCTGCAGTTCCTGCTGAGCACCGTGGAATTGTGAACCCAATGAAAGGGGGGCAGGGTGGAAGATCCACTTGTCAATTACATCCCTATTACATCCCTGAGGGGTCACAGTTCGCGGGGAAGTGTTTGGTGTTGCTATCTGTTTCTGACCTGCCGTCTGCTTGTCTGCAGAGTCTATTTCGAAATGCATTTAGGAACCACGGCTCAAAACACAGAGTCTCAGGAGAACTTTTATTTTAGCAGTTGGACCAGCACCAAGGCCACACAGAAGAATGTGTGTGTGTGTGTGTGTGAGAGTGTGTGTGTGTGTGTGTGCTCACATGTCTGAGCAATCACATCGGTGAGCTGTGTGTCACATGACAAACAATGAGGTGACATTACAGCGTCACAGAGAAACGTTTCAGGCCAGAGTGGCGAGGTGTTGCTCTGGGAACATTTAGGAGAAAAACATGACTCAGATCACGTGTGGTTACCAATCCCCTAAAGCCCTCATTGTGTGTGTGTGTGTGTGTGTGTGTGTGTGTGTGTGTGTGTGTGAGAGAGAGAGAGAGAGAGAGAGAGAGAGAGAGCATGACATCATGCCAGATTGTGATAACTTCGTCCCAACTGAATGGGTGGACTCTGTGAAAAGTAATAAAATATGTCATACATGAAACTATCCAGGAGGTTTTTTACAGTTTGTAGAACACCCCCAAACTCACACACAAACACACACGCACACACACACACACACACACACACACACACACACACACACACACACGCACACACACACACACACACACAGAGTTGCTGCTACACCTATTTTCAGCATTTTCATGCCTGTTCAGAGGTGACATCCCCCCACTTATGGAGGTTATAAATAACTTACCCCTACAAGAGCATTCCCCTGGCTTGCCACCTGCTCCCATCCCTTCCTCCTGTGTGTGTGTGTGTGTGTGTGTGTGTGTGTGTGTGTGTGTGTGTGTGTGTGTGTGTGTGTGTGTGTGTGTGCGTGTGTGCGTGTGTGTGTGTGTGTGTCCTGCTCTCCACCATGTCATACCCTTTGAGGTGTCACTGAAAAAACATTCCTGCAGTTCAGTGGTGTCACTGTATTCTGTGTTTTCCAGTGTGCATGTGTGTGTTGCAGTTAAGTTTTTAAGTTAAACTACAGAGGGACACTAGAGTTGTGTGACTTTGGCATGCTGGAACAGACAGATTCCTCATCAAAACAAATGAGGTGTTTGTACTTGATGCAACATGGCTGCTCACAGTAATTCCTCACAGCTACAGCCATAAAGAGATCTTTTATGCTCTTGTTTGGTGCCTAACCCTCTCCTCGAATCCATGTTCTGAGAGGAAGTGCTTCAGTCTCTCAGTGGTGGTCTGAGATACTTGGAGAATGACATCGATGTTGGCTGGGGAAGTCAAACGGGGCGGAGTTCTTAAACCCTGCAACACTGCTGACAGTCATGGCAGGGGCCTCGGAGATTGTTTTGCAACCACAAAACTTTTATCCTTTACTGAACGGACATTTGGACAGCTTCAAACCGTGCAGCACTCAAACTATTACTATTAGTGTCACAATCATCGAGGATTTCAAAGGATGACGCGGTGTTACATATCTGTAGCGTTCATCTTTTTTGCTGCTTTGCATTACTGTATGTGTCTCCACCTTCTAATGCGAGAGCTACTGAGGGGGAGAAAGAAGGGAAACTTGACTGAATAGTAACATGAGATTCATCTTGTTCTGGTAAAATTCAAACTGGTATTTCTGGTATTTATATGCAAGTGTGCGTGGAAAATGAGGGAAGCTATGACAAGAATGATAATGTTCACAATGGAATGCTTCAGAATGTTAAATGTCAGCAGATGCATTGGTCAGTCGTTCATCCTTTGGTAGGAGAAACTGTACTACACCATTACTCCGCCGGGTGGCGACATTGCTTAGTGCTACATACTAATTTGACTGTTAGGTTGATAACACTTATTGACTGATTGATTGGTCGATTGATTAATTGATGATTTCCTCCTGGCCTTTGATTCATTTCTCTTCCTCATTCTTTCCCTTTTTCTAAAAATCTTTGCTCTTAAAAGGCCTAACTTGAATTCTTAAGGCTTAAAATATTAACTATATTAATCCCCCAAGTGATCCCAAGTCAGGGTCAGGTTTATGAATGACAACTTAGAGTAAGTACCTAAATCAACAACAAACTAGGTAGAAAATATTTAATTAAGAGCATTATTAAAGCAGCTCCTGTTCATCAGAACCACAGAGGATGTACTTGCTGTCCAACTCCTCTCTACTGATTTGATTGGGGATCAATACACACATACAATGGCCCCACATCCCATCACTGCCTGGGAGTATCAGCTCAGCCTGGTAACTGAAAAAAAAAAAAAAAATTTTTTACAGGAACACAACCTTAGATATCAGACAACCATGAAAATTGCAGCATTTCTACTCTACAATTACTTTGCTTCACAAAGATATAGTCATTAATTCCCCGACTGTACTTCACTATGGATAAATGCACAAATGTAACAGCCACATTTCTTGTATATATTAATGACATTTACTGTCTCACATGAAATTGGTGCTGGAAAAATCTAATTAGGTTTAGTTTATGAAATCATACATAACATAGACAGAACAATTCCACGCTTCAGTAACATCACACACATGCATCATGTGACCACCAACATGTTTTTGCATATGTGTAAATTCATGGCTCTGCTTTACTGAAGCTTTCTTTGAAGTAGGGTAAAGACAGGAATTCTGTTGAATGACAGCTGAAGATGGAATGATGCTAGCCCTCCATATGTTTTAGAAATCACTGAAAAACATATAAAAGGAGTGTATGAGTCAAACTGTAGAGCATATTCATGAAACAATGAAGAAAAAAAGTTACACATATTTCCCCTTTCTGTGTCAGATACATCATTATGAACCTTTGAATATATTAACATTTGATTCACCTGCCTTCCCTTAATTGAGTATAATGGAACTTGTATATCACAGACACATTTTTAAAACACAATAACCTCTCTGTCTGTGACCCAGATTTAAATGGTAATCCACACACCATGTTCTGAGCATCAAACATTAATAAATGCATACTTGCACAGCACAAACTCTGTGGTCTGTGGATTATACTGAGTGACTGGAGCACAGCTTCTGGAGAAATTGGCTGTTAATTTTTAGCTTTAGCTACAATATACCTGCACAATTATTATTTACAGTATGGAAAGTTATAAATGCTCTCAATTCACAGTTAAAAACCAAATGAAGGGAAAAAAATACATCATCTATTGTTCTTTAAAGCTTGTTATAGTTATTTGTGTTAGTATACTGATAGCAAAATGGTTGTTGGTGCTCTTGATTGATGCATTTTGTGCACTTTAAAAGCTGTGTAAAGATGTGAGGTGTCGTCATTCATGTCCACATTATGTAAGCACACAAAGCTAAAGGTGGGAGCACATCAAACATTAATCGCACACTCCTCATCACGAAGGATTCAGGCTGCAGAGACTCCAGAGTCGTGGATGTTTTGTAATAGGCTGCGTTTGTGGAAATGACTCGGCTTCGTCTCAGAGTTCCGTGGGGGAGGTGGGACTCTGGTCCTGGAAAGTCAATAAATAAGTGTTTGTGAGCACAAATCTGAGCTAGCGTTAATGCACAAGGACCTTCTTACAGGTAAATTCAATGTCCCCCCTGTTTGGGAAAAGCCCAGGCAGTGGAAAGAAAAATATACACACCAGAGCTGAGAAGTGTTTTCTAAGACCAGAAAAAATGCTGTAAGGTAACTGCAGCACATACAGGCACTCTGTTTCTTTAAGGCGTTTCTTTAGGAGGAGTTACCAAAATAATCTTAATTCTGAGCATTTTAGACATTTGTAGAAAGAAAAATCGGTTCTTTCAGGGTTTTTCAATAAGGTTACATCTTTTATTTTCCAGTGATACTAAAGTAACTGTTAGTCTATTTGATTCAGGTTTCCCTTCATCTCTTTCTTTGCTTTGCCCACAGAAACTCCAGTTTTCTGTTTGTGCAGCTGCTATTATGATGGTGCCACCTTTCAGCGGTAAAAAACAAACCTTACAGAAAGTCTTTTGTTGGAGGCAGCGTCTCTTTAACCGCACACATCAGGTAGCAGATAAACCTGCAATAGTTCCAACTGCATATTGTTAAATTCTTCTAGAAAAACCATGCATCCGTTTGGGCTTGCTCCCACAGCCCAAAAACATGCATGCTGTGTTAAATGAAGACTTAAGAATTGTCATTCTGTGTGTGAGTGTGTGTGTCATGTAGAGAAAAAAAATAACAGTCGAGTACATCAATTAAATTACATTAACTAACTTGTAACCAGGCAGCACATAAAAACTTCCTTATCTCAGCAGTCTGACAGAATGAGGGCAGTCTAAACACGAGACAACATGGTTTGTGCTAATGTTTGTTGTACGTCAGGAGGTTAGTGCAGGTTTGCACCGATGGCAGCCGCAAAAAACGTTCGAAAAAAGAGAAAAATAATCCTCTCTGGCAC
This sequence comes from Arothron firmamentum, assembly GCA_016586285.1. Classification (NCBI taxonomy): domain Eukaryota; kingdom Metazoa; phylum Chordata; class Actinopteri; order Tetraodontiformes; family Tetraodontidae; genus Arothron; species Arothron firmamentum. The sequence continues at coordinate 24,776 of BJFM01000375.1, forward strand.
AAAGTAAATTGAAACATTCCACATCGGCATAAATGACAGATTTAAAGTCTTTCTGAAATGTGGGGGTATGAGAAGAAACAGTGACCCTTCTGTCTGCCTGCAGCTTGCCAAAGCTGGGAATCACGCCTTCACCGAGAGGAGCTTCAAGAGGAGACAAATGTGTGATGTGTGCAAGCAAAGCATTGACAACCTGGGGGTTTTCTGCAAGGGTGAGTCCACAGCTCAGTCGGGTCACATTAGGCAACTGAAAACACACACACACACACATACACACACACACACACACCTTCTTTACCACCACTACCCCTCAACTCAGTTCCCTCACCTATGTTCTCCTCATTGTGCAGAGTGCAAGGCTGCAGTACACAAGACATGTGAAGCCAAGGTAAGCCATGCACTTCCTCCCCGAATCCATCACTGACCACCCTCGTCCCCTCTGTCACCGGGGCGCTGTGCTCCTGGGTCAGGGGGTCTGATGTTAATGTGGTGTGAGTCGGGTGTGCATTGACCTAGATGTCTGGTCTCCCCCAACCTGCACATAACCAGGTTGCCATGAGTAATTCAGTCATGGGGTCATTCAGTCATGTGGTAATGCAGCATAGCGGGGGCTCTAAGGAGCACTCGCACTAATGCCACAGAAGAATCAAAGAATTCAAGAATTCATGTTGTTAAATAATCATACTCTCACACTCGTCTATTAGAAATACTTATGAACTGATCAGAGCGGGGTGATATACTACCAGGAGCTGTCTCAGTGGGGGTCACACAGGGAAACCCCATCACGTCATTTAACCCAGTTGTCATGGTGACAGAAGACTAACTAACACGGCCCGGCATCATAAGAGCAACCTCACATGAGAGGAATCCTGACACCATGATTTATCCCCTAACTTTGCCTATTTATCCCCTAGGAGGGTGCATCACAATAAACAATAGATGACTGCTTACTCTAACAGAAGGTTTTGGTAGATTAATCATCTTTTTTTTCTTAATCCATCATGCTGTGCATATTTGCCCCGTGTTTATTAATAATGTCAGTGAGGACATTTTTTAACTGCGTTTCCCAATGGGATCAATAAAGTTGTGAAGTTAATAACGGAGGGAAAGAAGAGTGAGAGAATCCCTCTTTCTGCCCAAAGATCATGTCAAAAGCATTGACACTGCTGTCCTGTGCCCATGTGAGCCCCCCGGCTCAGTATCTCACATACATACAACACTGAATGACCGTGCTGTACCTGTGCAGCACACACACACACACACACACACACACACACACACACACACACACACACACACACACACACACACACACACACACACACACACACAGCAATGACGTACAAATGGGTACTGCCAGCTGTTGTGCCTTAGGAGCAAGCGTTAAAAGAGGATTATTATTTTTGTCTTACTCGTCCCCTGGTCACTACGGTGATCGCCAAAAACAACTCTTGGCGGCTTCAAGAGAAGCCGGCGCCACGGAAGAGAGTAGACATCATCACACAGGACGATGATCAATCTGGACAGGAGAAGTCTGGGCGGGTAAATATAGAAAATAACAAGAGTGCCGTAGATGCTTGCCAGTCAATGATCTGTGGTGGGACACAAATAAGTGAGAAGCAGCTGGGGAGGCTGTGTGTGTGTGTGTGTGTGTGTGTGTGTGTGTGTGTGTGTGTGTGTGTGTGTGTGTGTGTGTGTGTGTGTGTGTGTGTGTGTGTGTGAGAGAGAGAGAGAGGGAGAGAGAGAGAGAGTTAGAGAGAGAGAGAGAGAACTTGTGGTCCTACTTGGGGAGTACTGTATTCATAAATAAAAGGAACATAAGCTCAGGGCTGCAAACTGCTGTCTGCTTACTATCAGGCTGTGCTCCTTCGGTTTAGTCTTCTCATCTTCCACCTCTTCCTGAATCTCTTGCAGCATTCTGTCACCAGCAATTTTACCTTTAATTATTAGATTTCTTCCTTGACCTCAACTGTCCGCTGCAGCAGGCTTTCTTCCTTTCAGTCACTTCAACTTTTGTTTGCAACCTTTTTGCATCTGTAATTCCAGCTGCCCTTTATCTTGCCTCTCGCCATCTCTCTCTCTCCCCCCCTCTCTCTTTCTCTCTCTCTCTCTCTCCCCCTCTCTCTCTTTCTCTCTCTCTCTCTCCCCCTCCCTCTCTTTCTCTCTCTTTCTCTCTCTCTCTCTCTCTTGCTTTACGGCCTCTGTGCATACAAAGCTGGTACAGTGTGCAGTGTGTGTGTGTATGTGTGTGTGTAAGGGGGTGGGGGAGAGAGAAAGAGAGAGAGAGGGAGAGAGGGAGCAGGAAGCTGTATGACACACAGAGAGTATCCCACTCTACCCACAGCACAGCTTGGAGGCAGTAGGGGAAAAGCGTGACGCTGCTGAGAGGTACCGTGGAAAAAGACAAAATGGTGCAATGTTTTTCTGAAAAGCGTTTCTTATTCTATGACTTAACTTTTCGTGCAGTCTGCTTCTTTTCTGTGTCACTTCTAAAAGCCTCTTTACCACTGGCTCTCTGCTGCATGCTTGTGTTTGTCCAACATTATTCCATTAAAGCTGGACTCAGGGAGCCACTGCTCTGCCCAGAAAGAGGATTTTGTTTAGGGTGATTAAGGCAAGATCAGAAAAAAGAGACTTCTACTCTGACCTACTAAATCATTGCAGGTTGAATTTTGACAGTCATACAGAGAAACCCTGAGTTAAGTCACGGGTAAAACAGGAGAACTGCTCTGAACTGAACATTAAATGTGAAATTTGGTCAAATCTGAGCGGGACTGACACTTTGAGGGTGGTGTGTCTGTGACCATGCGCTGCTCTGCGTGTGTGACTGTGGGCGCAGTTATGGATTTACATTGTTTGCACGTGCTGCTCGGTGATGCTGTTTACCACACCGTGAGTCTGCTGCATCCATCTGCTTCAAGACAAAAGGATGCTGAACTGTCCACAGACTTCAGCACTGCAGCCAGAGGTTTCTTGGTTTGATTCCAGAAGGGGGCTTTTTATGTGGATACATAGATAGTTGCATGGATGGATCCCTATGTAGGATCATACTCACCAGTTATTCAGCTCATTTCATTCTATTTAGTGAACTGATATACTGGAGAAAATTAGATTGAATAAAGAATAAAATTTAATAATATTGGACATTTTTTAAAATATAATTTTCATTTAACAACACGCTAGATTGTGTGAATTCATCATCAATTTAAGAAGAATTTAGCCGTTCCAGGGGCTCCAGACTGTTTAGACAATTGAAATGGATATAGTTTTGGTAGTTTAGGAGTTCTGGAAAAACCACAGAAGCCCTAAAGTGGCTGATGACCGAATATTTTCCTTGATAACAATAAAGCCCCTTAAAACACCAGGGTTGGAGTGATGAAAGACTCAGGAGGAAGGAGAAGTATCGTTGATTAAATACTGGTCGAGACTGCTGGCTAAAGCAACCTGAGGGATTCTAGTCTCTGCTTAGGCGGCTCCACGAGCTCTAGCAGCATCTGTCACCTGATCTGAACCTCAATAGAACAACTTTACAGAACCAAAGAAACAAAAGGGCAACTGAAGGCAGCGGCAGAGAAAACCAGGGAAAACAACTCCTGGGAGAAACTCTGTCAGTAAATTCCTTATAAAAGCATTTGAACCCATTTAACTTCTTTTGATTTGCATTTGCATTACGGGTAGACTGCTCATCTTGAATTTATTTTTATTTAAATTTGAAAATATTGTTCCTCATGACCTCTAATTCCCTTAAACTGAATCCAAATCGACATCAGCTCTGATGTGAAATTGGGATTTGTCAATCGAGTAAACAGTTTTTTAAACAATGCTTGAAACATACGGCTGACTGTGGATGAAAATGCAATTTCCTGTTACTTATCTGCTGACATACTGACATGTTTGTATTCAGCTGATAAGTCCAGCTCCCTCCAGATGTTCACAAGTTTCATAGTTATTAAAAGCTCACCATGGCTCCGCACATCAGTCAGAGGGTCAAAAGAGGAACAGTCAACTAACAGATATGATTCAATTTTCAGTTTTTTTGCTTGATTTACAGACCATTTGCACAGATTAAAACATCTCCTGTCATTGATGGATGCACACAGATGTTTACATGTATTTTTTTTTCCAGAGACTTCCTTGTTTAATATTCCAGTAATCAGACTTTTTTACTTCTCAGCTGATCTAGCCAAGACTTTGAAAGAACCTTTAAATCAATGTGTTGTATGGAAGCAGATGTAGTAAATTTTTTTATTGATATATTTAATTATTGAGGGCCAGAAACAAGTGCACATTGTTATCAAGTCACGTGACAGCACAGATCTATATTCAGATCTCTCGAAAATATCTCTGTTGCCACCAGAAAGGCAAGCAAATCTGTCACATGACCAATGAACAAATAACATAAAATAAGCCGTTAAGAGTTGGGAGCGAGTTCTAAAATAAGGAGCTCTGTTAAAATAGCTCTGTCAATTCTCTGTTGCCGTTCAGCACGTCCAGCTGTTGGCGTTTCTCTCTCACGCTTTTTTTTCGCCTCTCTTCTTTCAACTTTCCTGTCTTTATTTTCCATCCTCCATGCTCTCTCTCTCTCTGTCCCCACTCCTGCTTTCATTCCTCAGTCATGCTTCCTCTTGCTTTGTGCAGCCCTGCGTCCTTTTGTCATCTGATGTTGTTTATTCGGGGGGGGTGCATACTTGCATCTCAGGGAAGGGTTGATTGTGTGATTATCTCATCCCCATGGTGAGCACAAAGACAAACAGTGGAAGAGAGGGGAGTGGCAGCGGACGGGAGGTCGAGATTAACTAAGCTGATCTCTGATCTGAGAACTTTAAAAGGCAGATTTTAAGTGGACTGGAGAGGGGTGTTGTAGGACGCTTGTAGGAATTCTCCTAAAGCTAAGCAGCTCTGGTGCATTCGAGGGTGTCGCAGTCTGTGCAAGAGAAAACGTCTGAATTCATCCACGTCTCAAACAGAAATTAGTCAGCAGCTCTGGCAGATCGCAGAGTTGGATTTCCTGTAGTAAGGAAAGTTTTATGCAGGGGAAAGTGTTTTAGTAGAAGTGAGGAGACATCCATGTGAATACAATTTTTTTTTTCAGATCCTGTGCAGGTGTGAATGGCTCCTACTGTGTGTTGTCATACACTTTAACTTATCCCCAAAGTTTTAAAGGTCCTGTTTGGCCATTCCTCAAATAAATAAAAAAAAGATCTGCTTGTCACAAGTTAACTGGCTGCTGCACTTGTGGTAGCTCATATTGTGGTATTTGGTATTCCTCCTCCTTCTCCGCCTCATGCGATGCTTCACCTCCCAAAACCCCATCATCAACGATGCATTGAGAATTAAATATGTAATCAAGTCTGCTGACTCCAAAAACTCCAAACATTGATTAGTCCAGCTGCTGTTTGGTGTGTCGGTAGCAGGCCGTTGAACTGGTGCGTCCACTTTAACTGCCAGTCCCTGGAGGCGGGGACGGGAGTTGTCCCTGGCACCTCAGTAAATGCTGGCTGATGAACAGGACAAACTGAACCAGATGGCTCCATTCCCAGTGACTCCAGTGTACAGTCCACATGCATTAATGAAGAGCCCGAGGCTAGCACGGCTACCACACGTGCACACACTCTGCCATTGGTGTGTTTGTGTGTATGTGCTTGCATGTGCGTGTGCATGTGCGTGTGCATGTGCGCCCCTAGGTTGACCAGCGCTGACATCCTGTTGCAAATTGCTTCCTGTTGATTCTGGTGTCTTCCTCCTCCTCCTCCTCCTCCTCCTCCTCCTCCTCCTCCTCCTCTTCGCTGTTGTACACCAGCGCTCTCTGCCTCCAGCTTCAACCCATGTTTTATTTTGTGAATGTGTGTTTGCATTGTGTGTATTTCCTACTGTGCTTTTTCTGAAGCCCACCACTTTATCTACTTAAACACCAGTATTAAGCCCAATAAAGAGAGAATTTTCCCCACATCGCTGGTTTTGTAACATGTTTGTGAGGACTGGAAATACTAAGTTTGGCTGTACTGTAACAGAATGTGACAGCCAACATACCTCATGACTCTTAACTCTTCATATCACAGTCACAGATTATAACAACTCCAAACGCATGGGACAGCTATTACACACGGCTTGATCTGGTCATTAGTTTGTTGGATATTCTTTACATCACCCTTTAATTCTCATTTTCATCATTCTTCCCTAGAATAACCTGCTTGTTATTTCTCCCATGTTACTCCTCCTCAATTCCTAATTTTCTCTTCAGTGTTGTTGCTGAGTCAGGAAATGTAAACGTTACATAACCCTGGCTCACTAATGATATAATCTGCAAGAGGGTGTGTCCTTGAACTTGATGTTGGAGCTAAACTAGGATCAGGGGACTCAGATGGGAAGGCTGGGTAACTCAGAGTACCTAGACGTTTGTCTACTACACTAATCAGTGGGCGCCATTAAAGTCATGCCTTCCTACCGACATTATAAGAAATTTGGATAAGAGTGCTGCCACCTTGTGGTGGCGGTGTTATTTGCAGAAAAAAAACTCAAATTAATAGGAAAATGACTGGGCTGTGTGTTATTCTGTTACTGTGAGTGATCACCAGTGAGTAATGCAAATATAAATATAATATATAATAAAAAACCCTTGATGTCAGCATTAAAGCATTAGCAATGCAGAGCAAATACTCCTAATAATGGAAAACCATGACTTCCCAAAGCCAGTATCAGCGGCAACCTGCTGACTGTGTTGTTGCTCCTCGGGTTGTCACTCTTTGGTCATTGTAATTAACGGTATTTGACTTGTTAACCTGTTGCCTGGCACCTGTCAGCACGTGCTGAACTCAGCATACAGTCAATCATGTGAGTTCACAGGTCAAACGTTGGTAGGGTGTCATATGTCAAAGTTCGCAAATACAACCTAGACCTACATTTGCCAGGTGGTTACTATTAAACAGGAGACAACAGTTTCTGCCAGCTGGTCACTTTAGGGTCAACCGTCCTCCTAGACCGATCTGTTCAGATCTATTTATGGAGTCAGCGGCTGCAGTTTGTTTGAATAATGTCAGCTTTCCTCCCTTTCCCCTGTTTATGTGGTTTTGGAAAGTCAGCGTACGGAGACTGCAGTCCACATGTAGAGTCTACCTCCAGCCAGTAAACTTCTTACATCTCACTCCTCTGTGGAGTTGAGGAATTAAAAAAAAAAAGTTTTGTTGAGCATCTCTGCTAAATATCCGTTCAGCAGAATAAAAAAACAAACCGCATGGAAGCAAATGACATCAGGTTCTCTATATTTATACCGACATCCAACAAAGTATTACTTCATATCATGAGCATGTGTAAAACTGTAAAACTGTGAGTATATGTAGGTGTGTGTGTGTGTGTGTGTGTGTGCGTGTGTGTGTGTGTGTGTGTGTGTGTGTGTGTGTGTGCGTGCGTGTGCGTGTGCGTGTGTGTGTGTGTGTGTGTGTGTGTTTGCAGTCATCACTAATCCATTATTTAGAACGGTGCTGACAGTTCTTTCTTTAAGCCAGCTGTTGCAGATGACATAGGGAAAGTGAGAATAAATATCTAGTGTCCTCACCATCTCCTGCTCTTTTTCATTCACCCTTCCATCAACTGTGCTGCTGGACGATGACCAAAAGCTTTAAGCCATCCCATGATGTCTATATATATATAGACACATATATGTATGTATGTATGTATGTATGTATGTATGTATGTATGTATGTATGTATGTATGTATGTATGTATGTATGTATGTATGTATGTATGTATGTATGTATGTA